>JADNRX010001335.1:0-11036 GCA_015501595.1 Hymenopellis radicata
ATAGTAGACAGTAAGTCGGTCGACTACTTGTCATCTTAAATGTCTCATTACATCCCCTTCTGCTACCGTGCGTATCTTCAAGTTTCTCCGTAGCTCTGTTCATTGTCAACAGCACATCGCAGAATGCGCCGGATCCCAGGCCCGGAGATCCGAACAGCGACCAAGAACGGTAAGCGCGTCGCCCTTCTTCCTTTGCTACCACCACCATCATCGTCTGCATTCTATCTGTCGCTCCTTTTACTCTCGACCACTGGCTGGTCGTGCTGCCGCGTAAGCCAAAACAGGCAGCACAAGATCTATGAACGGCGTCGTCGACGGCAGGCGACATCAAATTCACGCTACACTTCGCTGCAAACCCGAATTGGCTCTGCGAGAGCACAGGCTGGAGACATGGATGCTACACTGCCTGCAGGCTGGCAGCATTGCATGGTGCGTTCTCATTTCTTGCTTCAATTCTGCTTCTCAGACAACGATGATGGGAACCATTCCGCCCTATTGACTACCACAGTCACAACGACCGCCAACCGTGGGCCCACGTAAAGCCAGGCCGACCTTGAGCAGGGCTTTGTCGGCCCATGGTTGGGGTGGTGTCGTCGTCGCGAGTTCTTCCTGCTACCACTCTCAGCCGTTGCAAGCCCGTCCTGTTGACCACCCTCACAAGGTATGAGACTTTAATTGCTGTGCTGTCACTCATTTCACCATTTTAGATTTCTGCTTTCCCGGCCAGCCTCGAGCACAGTCCTCAAATAGTGCCACGTACGCGTGAGGAACACGTGTTCGTTGGGTGTTGTTCATGCATTCGATCATTCATCCTTGACTTCTTACCATCACCCTACGAGTAAAAGTCAGTACACTGCCAGGACGGGCAGCCGCATGAGTCACAATGGCTTTCCTATGCGCGACAGCTTCTCACAGCAACCCTATGGTGTTCTGCCCACAGATAATGGCTCGAGGACCCCCGACAACGGCTCAGTGCAATGATGACGATAGCTCTTCTACGATGACGATGGTGGCGACGGCAGCCCCTCACACTCCCACTCACGACGGATGCTTGCTGCCGACCACGATCTGACAACAACGGCGGTTCACCGCAATCCCACGAAGATGACGACTTACCACATCAATGACACCGGCTCCCCACCACGATCCGCACCTGACGACCTACACCTCCACGACGATGAGCTCTGCGGGTTATGTTTGCCACCATGCCGACTTCCTCCACGACGCCGATAATTTCCTCCAAGACACAACGACTTCTTCCGACGATTTTGACTTCTTCCAATGACGACGACAATGGCGATGACTTGCTTTGACGACGATGGCAACACCTTGACTCCGATAATGACGATGTTGATCTTGGCAACAACAACGGAGGACCTTGACCACAACGAACTCCATCGGTGACCGATGGACGACCCCCCACCACAACCGATGGACGACCACCACTACGACGACTACCACTGCCACTACGATGACTACTACTACTACCACGACGGATGACGATGACGACTGCCACAGACGACGAGGATGAATGTCGAGGATGAGCATGACGACTACGATGGCTGAGCATGAACAGGGATGAGTACGATGATGATGGACAACCCCTTACTGTAGACTTTAATTCAATTCGTCGGTCACGGGTCACAGAGGATCCGAAATCGACGAAAAGTCACAAGCGTCACAGCAAAAATTGCGAAAAAGTCCGTGGCGGGAGCCCCGCCAGCCTCCCGCCGCAGCTCTGCCGCGGCGGCAATTACCATATATGGTAATTCGACGAATCCATATTTTCGTCGGACCGGTCACAGGTCACATGGACCGACGAATTCAATGAAAGTGTACAGTATTGACCTACCACTGGTGACCGGCATTCCCGTATGTAAACACCACTTGTTATTGAACAGTGTGTACGAGTATTCTATGCATATTCACTATGCTATATTATATACCAGTCAATGAAGTGTTCTGCTCTGTCTTTATGGGTCTTGATAATATTGTTGCTTGATTTGTGAGGATCTCTATGTACCTGGCACAGTGTTGAGGTGGTATGAGGTGTCTTATCTTAAGTGGACTGGAGGTAAACCTGAGGATAGTGTGAGTTGACCTCAGGTTAACTTGAGAGGATTGGTCCCGCCGAACCTTCTCCAAAGTTCACTTGATTAACTTTTTATCTTAGCATCCTCAAGTTGACTAGAGCACCTCTGCCTGACTGCAGCAGTCTCAAAGCCCATAACCTTTTTCCTGATGTTGCAGCCATTGCAGCGGAATTGAATCGCCCAGACGGGAATTGGTCCATGAGCAAGGGAGAGGAGAATCGTGTGTTGCTGAGTCGCAGTATGAAGCTTGAATGTACTCTGATATTGTCGGCAGTTTGGATTGATGCAATGTTTGACTGGCGGCCACAGCGTGTGCGAGGAGGCTAAAAACCGTGTTCATGAGAGAAAGCAAATGGAAAAAAAACTCGGGTATAACACACTGAAACCAAGAATACTGTAGAATTTCAATCAATTCGTTGGTCACAGGTCACAAGGACCTGCGAACCGACGAAATGTCATGAGAGTCACAGAAAATTTTGCGAAAAAGACCCTGGCGGGGCCCCCGCCGGCCTCCCGACGCGGCGGAGCCGCGTCGGCAATTACCAAATAAGGCAATCAGACGAAACGAAAATTTCATCGCACCGGTCACAGGTCACACGGTGCGACGAATTGAATGAAATGGTACAGTATGCCCATGGGACTGGAACAGCCGTTCATAAGAGTCGGCATCGCGTATTGATTGAAGTAGTGGATCGCCATCCACCTCCCAAACCATCTCTCGAAGGGCACTCCATAAGCTGTCTGCCTCAGGCTGGGATATTGAACAGGCCGAAGATAGGAAATCAATAAGGCATGGCGACAAATAGGCGGGTGCTACGGCGGGATCATGAGTGTGCGGTTGCACAAGGAGAATGTCGTTGCGGAGGTCAACACAGAGACGTATAAATATTATGGGCACTCGCACCCTCCCGTTTGGCGGATCACATGATGTAATTCCCACGATGTAAGCAGGCACCGAAATAGTCCAAGTCCGTTGAAACCATTGTGTGTCCGTGTATACGTTGGTGTGCTAAGTAGGAATTTAAAATGAATGACGAAACTCGTTCAGCAGAGGGTGAGCAGCTAATGTTGACTATTTGACACGTGTTTAACGCGCTTTCGACGCGAGTAGCAACTCAGAAGTGCTCACACTGCCCATATGTCGGTGCGGTCTCGATGTTCCCGCGCAAGGCGAATCTTGCATACAAGAAGAAGTGCTTCCGCTGCCATGAGCGTGATAAAAACCGCGCAAATTCCAGGAAAGAAGGCACATTAAAGGAGAACAACTCGCCCGGTAATGCTCCCAGCGAGTCCATGGTCCCATCAACCACGGGTGCATTGTCCGAGATGGGCTGGGAAGAAGTAATCCAGCTGATGCGTGATCACAAGGGCGACACGTTCCAGTTTGAAGCTGCTGTCAAGCTTGATGCCCTGGTTCCGAAGATGCAATCAGATGGAGATGGAGAAGATTCGGATGATACAGAACCCTCTCGGGTTGATACTGCGCTTATGGCGCGTCGAATTGCTCGGGAGGTGCGAGAAGCCACTGGGTACCGATTTATGCACGTCCTCTTCTTGAAATATTGATGCTTATCCTATGCTAACTATACATTTTAGCTATAAACACTACCGTGATACGGATTCCGGGGCCAGAACCTTCGTATTCTTCTGTGCACAGCTCAAGGGCCAGGAAACGAAGGAGAGACTCGTTAGTGATCCTAAAAGGCAACGCATGCGTATGAAGATGGACCGCTTCGAGTGCAGTGGATGGCTTCGCGTGACGGTCAATAACGACAATGCATCAATTGCCCGAATTCGCCTCACACATCATCACGCTCACACCCCTTATCTGGACATCAATCTCGGGCCAAAAGAGAAGAGTCTGATTGACGAGCTAAAGCATCTTGCACCATCTAAGGTACGTCCGAGTCGTGTGGCACGTACATGTAAAGTTTGATCTCAACTGCCGTTATACAGATTTGGGACAAGATACTTGCGGAAAATCCGGATAACGAATTCACTGAGAAGCAAGTGTACCGTGAATGGACGCGCCTGAACGAGAAGGAATGGCGACTCGATGATGACCAGGTGAAGTCGGCAGAGAAGTTGATCAAGAGTGTGGAGGATTACACGACCATGGTGATCCCGATTACTCCACGGCCTGGCATACACGCTATTGCGTTCGCATTGAAGGAACCTCTGGATGCAATTGGGGATGAAATAGTCGAGGTGGCTATGGACTCGACATGTGAGTAATTGATTCTTAAAATGCATGTGTCTGAGACTCATGAGAGGAACAGGGAAAACCAACGCAGCTGGATATGAGCTGTATAGTCTGGTTGCAGAGCTGAATGGCTGTGCCATTCCCATTGCCTTTCTATTTACGACATCAGATGGAACGGCACCAGAAGGATCTAAGGACCTGCTGCTTCAGGACTTCCTCAACTTCATTGCCAAGCACTGCCCCAACATCAAGTTCACTGACTCTGATAAGGAAACCTCCGAAATTAGTGCATTTGGGGTCAAGATGCCAAATGCGAAGCACCAGCTATGCTACTGGCACTCTATCAGATATATTGAGAAGCGGCTGGGAGAAGACAAACCACCGGCCGCATACGATCCCCGGCGCGCGAACAAGATCTTCGACTTCATCGATCCCACATGGGCGCCTGGTATTACCTCCGGTCTCATCGAAGAGGGTGTTCATCCAGATCATATTGATGCACCTGTCTCGTCAGAGCCCCTGAAGATACATATCAACCTCAGGCGGATGGAGAATGTTGTTCAAACGAAGCCGACTGAAAGCGCACCTGCGAAAACATGTCTCCCACCCTTGATGATCTTGAAGTCAGGCGATATGCGTACTCCAATCTACCCCGCACCGCCCACGACCCGTAATCAGGACCTACCTGTCTTCTGCCCCAAGGAGCATCGGAAGGCCATCATCGAGAAGTTCCGCGTTCATCTCCACCAGCATCCGTCAATCCCGCTGAACGACGCCGCCGGCACTCTGTTAACAGCTGATGAGATCCATTGACGCGCCGTGAAAGAGGTCTATGACTTCTGCTTCGACCGTGATCTCTCCCAGGTATGGGCATACTGTGGAATTTCATTCAATTCGTCGCACCTTGTGACGTGTGACCGGTGCGACGAAAATCTGAATTCGTCGTGGCGCCGAAGGTGCCGTGACCGCGGGAAAAAAAATTCATCATTTTCGTCGATTTTCAGCAAAATTTTACACATTTTGGGCCATTTTCACCTTCCGAATTCGTCGAAATGCTCCAGAACCTGTGACTCATGTGACAATTCGTCGATTTTGGGTCCGTTGTGACCCATGACCGACGAATTGAATGAAATTGCACAGTATCTGTGGAATCGTTGGTATACTCCAAAACAGTGGATTCTTTGGGCCCGGGCCAGCTGTGATGCGATCCCGCGCCTAAAGACAACAATGATTGTTGAAAGTCTTTGGAAGCAGATCAAACGACGTGACCTACCGCAGTTCAACAGGCCTCGTCTTGATCTGGTTACCAATGTTGTCCTGAAGTTCCTGCTTCCACGCGTTAACCGCAAGATCGCGTATCTGCATGATTTGCGTCGAATTGGACGTCCCCAAGCTCTCGCTCCGTGGCAGTCAAGTTTTGCACAAGACTGGCACAGCATGAGCAAGCCGGACGAGTTGAGATCGATGGAGCGGGAGCTTTCTTGCCTCAAGGACACGTCGCGTAAAGCACCAGCACGCGCAGAGCGCCTTGCCGATATCGAAGCAGAACGCGATCGACCACGTGGCACGTATCACACCGATGTCAAGAGGTGGACGTGTTCATGTCCATCCTACCTCATCAGCCGATTCCTTCTCTGCAAGCATCTTGTCAGAGAAGCCAATCGACTGACTAAGAACGCACCATGCAAAAATTACCGATTCTTCCTTGGACTTCGTCGCAATCATTATCCTCCGTACTACACCATTCCTGGAATACACGACATCACAACGAACCAGGAACAAGACGAGGAGGACCAAAGAGAAGTTGAAAATACTCATCCTAGGAGGCAGTAGTCGCAGTCAGCTGAGGCGCAGAGAAAGGCCAGTCACATCAGCAGCAACGGAGCATCCGAGTCCATCGGCTGAGCCGGACTCGGCCAGGAAACCTCCAGATACAGAACACACCAATCAGGGCTCAGAGATGGAGATTGATAATGATGGGCTCGGTGCTCCATATGGCGAGGATGAAGGGCCCCAGCGTGTGAGTGATATCCACTTGTAGTAGCGGACTACATGCTTAACTTCTTTCTGTCCATCAGGTCTTCTTCAGTGCAGCCCAGATAGAGCACTTGAAGCGGTGCTTTGATGACATGATTGGTATCACATCGTCTTCCAGCGGCGTCCATCCTAGCATGGCGAAGGTCCTCCTGGGTGTCTTTAACCGAGTTGAAGACATTGGTGGTGACATAGGACGGGAAAAAAGACGGAGGCCAGGGTCCAGAACCTGGAAAGATAGCACAGAGAACACCCTTTTCCTGGATTAAATCGATGCATTATGTATGTACTGTGTACACTTAGTCGTCATCGTGAATGTAAGAAGAAACAGTGGGCGAAGCTATTTCGCGCCGAAGTCCGAGCCTACTACGTCATGGGGGAAACATCACGTGATCCGCCAAACGGGAGGGTGCGAGTGCCCATAATTATAAATATCAGGATCGATGAGAGAGAGATATGGGAAATGGTGGGCACACGGCGGGAAATGGCATTAATTGAATTAACGAGGGAAACTAGGGAGTACATGATGGTTGAAAGGTAACGCGTTGGCGTGGCCGATCACACACTCCGAGCATAGGGGAAGTTCGCCGTCCGCCGTTCGCCGTTCGCTTCTTTGAGTTCTGCCTTGTCCTCCATTTGCAGGACTCCAACTGCAAGACGACGACTACGGCTGCCACCACCACCACGGCAATGACGCCAGCACTACGAGAACGACAACTACTATCCTCTCCCAACAACTGCGCGACGCCCACGATTGCATCACGGCAAAGCCCCGAAGATCTAGGCCGGTGGCCTCTGCCTTGCCACTGAGGGTCATGCATGACACCGGGCTATCCTTCCACCACCACCACACCGACTTCAAGGACGTCATGCAGAGTGGATGTTGGACGAGTTGTGGACGAGCATTCAATATTCAATCGGAATTTTAGATTATAGACCCTTCAAGTTGTTACATGATGATGTAGTGCACATCCGAATCAATTGAATCGACAAAGAGATGGCATTATTGACTGTACTCACTGCCCTACGAGGAAGCTTGACGCTCTTGGCACGACAGTCTCTATTTTAATTCAATGCCACGTGAAGCTTATTCATCATTTTCAACACCTGCATCCTACACTCATGTGTTATGTCTCGTCATTGGCCTAGTGGAGATTTCTTTGGCGTGGAGGCCATCATCCTTGCCCATACGCTACTTTACAATCCATACAACCAATCGGATACGGAAACCACCTTACCCTATCGAAAGAAAGTGGAGCAGCGTTTGGTTGAGTGAGTACTCTTAATCGTCAACGAGGTTGACATTACTGATACTTTCTCCTATTTTACCAGTGTAGAAACGGCTGTCGTCGAGATTTCGTCTGATTCTGCGGGATCTGTCTTCTTCCGATGTTACAGTTCCCTTGCATTCAGATGGAAAATTAAACTCCTTGGTTCGGCCAATGGCAATTATCTCGGCGCCCTTCTGCTTTTTGGCGGAATACGGCGCAATCTTCAAGAGCCATGCCGCGATCCTGTGCATCTCCAGCTCGGAGAGGATTTCTGTGGGTGTGGTATTAAGACGGACGATGGAGCTGAGGGCAGAGATGTTAAACACAACAGCAAAGGATGTTTGATGCCTCGTGATTGGGCTATGAAGATGTGGGGCAGAACAGGCTTTTAAACGTTTAAGGATTTTCGCTGTAGTAAGTTTGTACCTCATTGTCTTTGAGCTCGTTTTGTTATCAGACTGGCCTATAATCATTCCATCTTTTTCTATTCTTCGGTGTCGTCGACCGTTTCTGTGCGAGGCTAGATGCGAGGGTTGAGAGCGCTGGATTCCCTGATCCCGATGTCAGCTATTTGGAGGTTCTTGCGGAGCTTGTGTTACGGTGCGTTTTCGTATTTCATTGCGCATTGATTGCTTCGTCTGATGTAGTATTCGAAAGCCACATGGGGTCCAAGGATGCAACCGCAAAACCTTGTCATCCAATCAACGGCGAGAGACTTTCTTCCAGCTATCGTCGGCCGCGGAGAGATCAGTGCTATGTCGATTAAAGTCATCGAAGCGGTCCTCATCGGCAAATGTAGCGATGAACCCGGACGGGAGCGGAGGGTGGGGATATTCTATCAACCCGCTCCGCTCGTTGATGGGATCTCGACACCAAGCAATCAACCGTGCGCTCGACGAAGGCGTGCGAAGCGCGTCAAACGTCTGTCGCCGCGTTTGTTTTGCCCACCACATGGACCAATTCGTGTTGTTCCTTATGACGGTGGGGCCAGACCGTGAGCATTGACCCCAGCTCGCCCGTCGAGCCTCCTTCGACGGAGAATCATACATTCCATCTCCACTCAGGTTATGTTCTACGGCGGGTGAGCGCTCATCAAAAGTTGTCTTCAATAAGAGATTGTCTTATGGGTTTTGATATGATACTTGCATTGCCCAGTGTCCTCAACGATGATCGTTCAAGTGCAAAGGTCAGGATTGTAATCGCATCAAGTACGCACTCATTCAAGAATCAATGAAGACGACTTAGATTAACTCTTTGTTTTAATCGTAGTCCCCGCAGTTGCTGGTATCACATTCGGAACACAAAAGGTACTCAAAGCGACAACGTATCTACTGCTTATTGCTTATTATTTGCCAGGACATACTTCGTGTTTGGAGGAATCGACGGGAGTCCGTCTGGATAACTACGCGAAGCGAGACCCCAGGTGAACAGAATACGTCTCCAAGAATGGCAGACTGTCTCGGATGCATAGTAGACGGTCAGCCGCCTCCTATTACACCGAAATCGCCGCGCGTTATGGAGATGCCTTTCAGGAAGGATCGACGCCTTAGTATACCGCCTACTGTCCACATAGTATAACGAAGTTTACAAGCCAGCTGCTGCCCGGCTTGGAGATAACCAATATCCCGTGCAAGGGTATCATGTCCAACGATCCCAAGGAATCAATCAGAGCGGTAGTAATACCAACGATCATCCACCAGGTCACTCGCATTCCGCTCCGCCTGCCCTAGCTGCGACTCGTTCATCGCCAACAGCTGCTCGTCCCGCGCTTTCGCAAACTGCGACACGTTCTGCACGCGCTGCATCATCCTCGGGGACGCATTTTCCGGCAAGACGTGCCTCGGGAGGTCTCCCCAGCCAGTAAACCTCGAGAGCTTATACTGCTTCAACGCCCGCTGCAGATTTCCCCACTCCGCTCTTCTTGTGCGCGGAAGGGCGAGTACTCCTCTTCGCAGGCGGGAGCGTTGTTCGGCAAAGAGGTTTGTGATTGCGCCTGTCAACGACTCGTCAGTAGGGAGCTGAATGAGGAGGCGACCACTTACCAGGCGGTACCCATACACGAGTAGAGCTAAGTAGTAGGTAATGTAATGTAATGTATATATATAAAGTTCATTCCGCGGGGCAGCAACGCTACGTCTGAGAGTTTCTACTCTGGGACTACTCAGTTGCGAAGACGGCGCCCCATATCAGGTCTTGTGATGCGAGCCAAGTCTAGCCGGGCGATAGTATTCGCTATGCCAGCAATAAGGTAAGTAAGCGCTACCCTTCAACTCGTACGCTACTCCCTCCTATAGCGAGGATAAACGGAAGCCTGATTCAGAAAACACTCAGGTCAGGAGTCAAACGAGAACAAGGAATATATTTGGCTTACCGATGGCAGCGCAGACACAGAGCGACCGAATGACATGCTGGCGTACATCGTAACACATTTCCAGTGTAACCAGTGTCGTCGCCTATGTGATAACACTGTTAACCTCAACATCAGTCCAACATCGAGGAAAACTTACGGACAAAATCCGGGCAGCGTTTCCCTAGAGAAATGACACGTTAGCATAAGGTAAATGTCAACCAAGAGACGTCCAACATACCAGTTAAGGGTAAAGTAGACCGCCTGGACCAGACCACGCTTCTACGCCATCCCATGCGAGTAACAAGTTGTGTCGACATAAAGCAATCAGCCGGCCCAAAGCCAAACTGTCGTTCACCGGCGCATAGCCAGATGACGAGTCCAAAGTGTTGAAATGTCCACTTGGGTTGGGAATCCAACTCCGGGACAGCCGTGAGATGACAACGGTGAACAAAACACCTGGTGAGCAAGGTCAGTACCACGACATGAGCACAAGTAACCATCACTTACTCGTTGACTTTGACGTCAACGTTGTCATCTCATGACGACGAGTCAGTATTCGCGGCGCAGATGGCGCTGTCATATCGTCGTCCTCGGACTTGGTCGTCGACTGTCCACCGAGGTAGTGCTTAAGGCCTAAAGACAAGATCAAGTCAAAGGTACGCAAGGCGGGAAAAGAATACGCACATCAAGTCATTGTTGAGTCGTCCTACACCAGCCTTCGACATGAAGCCTTCAATAAATCCATTGCGGCGAGTCGGTCATTAGGTTTCCTAATGGGCGCGTACACTAACAGGGTTCTTCAGTCAATTCACAAGATAAAAGCCAAGGGACAGCTTACCGTGAATGTGGCATGTCTGACACAGTCCGGCAGTTGGGCGAAAGTGAGCAACACCGGGCGAGTCGGCGTGAGTAGTCGGTGGGTAGTCAAGGTCGACGTGGTAGACGAGAGCTGAGTCGGCTGGCTGAACACGACAGGAACCTAGAGGAAAGTGAGCAGACGGCGATAAATTGGGTGGCCACGACGACATACGAGTCAATGCCGTGCTCCATGTTGAAAGGGGCATTCGCGTGGTCCGCTATCGTCG
>JADNRX010001336.1:0-11005 GCA_015501595.1 Hymenopellis radicata
TTCAGTCTTTTCTCAGAGACCTCGTCAGATTAAACATTGTTTGTCGCGCTGCTCCTTCGTGAAAGTAGCAGCTTGCCCATATGACCATGTACAGATTAGCGTTGACAATGAGAGGCGCGAAAACTTGGCAAGCCTGATGTCATCATTACCACGTGAGCCTGTTGATACTTGTCTTCACTCGCCCAGCGCACTCACTGAGACTCAGTGAGAGTGAAAGTGACAATGTATGGCCCGTCTACCCACCATCTCAAGGCACTGCATTCTCCGTCAGCATCCAAGAGCCGCAGCCACTGAGACAGGAGAACGCACTCCCCACAATCATCGCCCCACTGGGCCCTACCATTTAAGTGCGTGGAAGTATCTCAATTCCCCTATGGTACGCTGAATTTCTCTGGATGCTATCGTCGATACTTAGATGAAGCCACGGTGGTGTGAACATCCACATTATCTAGGAACGCGCCTTGACCCAAATCAATAGCAAGTCTACCGAACGCGCGTCTAGTGGATACACCACGTCCACTTGAAACACCCTCAGAAAGAGCCCTCCTGTGACATCAGCGCTCAGCCAGTCATACATCAACAAGTGTACGCCACGAGCTAACAACGACGAATTAACGCCCTCCTAGTGCTTGAAGTTGAATCATGATACAGCGGCTAAAAACTGTTGGTGATTGATTGTTATGCATGGAGCCAAGCTGGCGACGCCTGCGTTGTTGAAAGGAAGCATACATCAAGATGTTTTTGACGGTTCGCAGCCATGGTAAAGATACGCACGTCTTCTAGTTGTCTTCTAGCGCGTTAACGTTTATTGATCTCAGTGTATAAAACGGAGAACGCCGAAAGGAATCTATTTCTGGAAGAAGACCGGGATATTGCGCCTCTGGAGGATTTCCTCCGAACTTGACGAGTCCACGTCGATTGTCTTCGCGAATCGCACTCACTTTTATACAACGGTAGGGTAGTGTATGGGCTGGGGCTTGCCCAGGCTAGCACTCACTAGAAATTTACAGAGGTGTTTCCACTTGGATTCGGAGCGTGATTGGAACACGAGCTTTCGGCAGAAGTCCATAGGGCGCTGCGTTGCCTGGGGGAAGTAGCACGCCTGGCCACCAGGGTATCGGGGAGTTACGACAGCTTGCCTGATATATTGTTCTCGCCTCTGGTGGTGGGAAGTCGACGGGTGACGTTCGACAACCACTACTAGCAGTGCAGCAGTCAATATGGAGCTCTACGGTGCTCAGGCGGCGCACTTCAGATGTTCTACAGTCAACCCAGAGCTGTTTATGATTTTCCGTTCTAATTTGTAGAACCACTCGCCGTACCATTGGTGGCATGCCATGATTGGCTATTCCACATCCCCATCATCTGCTCACGTCACGTTCGTGAGCGAGCCCTTGCCCTGTAGTTTGGGCTCACCTCGATTGGTCGTCCGCCCGCTCGGGTTCACAACCGCCGCACACACGGATCGTTTCGCCCTAACCAACGACCTGGATTGCTGATGGAATCTGGTATGCTAACCAATTGAATGCGCTTTCCACTCTGACGGATTCTATTAGACCTGATTGCGATCAAATGTCAGCAAGCTATCTCCTTTCACGTTTAAACTCGAAGGTTTTAAAAATAAAAATACAGACTGTGGTGCGCCACACTCGCGTTCTGTGGTTTGAACGTGAGTAGGAGCTGCGCAGCTGGCGTCCATTGCCTTTTCGATTGGACTTCGCAATTTGTTGTTCCTGAATCGCGGATCGAATGCTCGCTTGTCCTCTTACTACGCCAAGCGCACGCCAAGAGCCCGCCAGTACCAAGTTCGTTCCCCAATCGAACAGAGCATATAAAACCATGTTGTGATGTGGTTGTTATCGTCCCCTTCCTTTCCTTCCTCTTCTCTTTTTCTTTCTCTTCTTGCACTGGGCCGGTCCACCTAAATTATCCCTTCATTTCGCCTTCCCGGACGCTAGTCTCGTCACCTTCGTTATTCCTTTCCTGCTCAACATCGGCCTGGTTGCCTCTCCCTTCTCGTCGTTCAAGATGTTCAGTTCCGCTACCAGTTTATTATTCCTTGGACTCGCCAGCCTTGTCCACGCACATGCTGGACACCATCACGTACACAGACGGCAAGAAGCTGGCTCCGAGCTGCAGACCCTCTTCGATGGCAATGCGCGCTTCGTGTCAAAAATTCAGAGCTCAAATCCGACTTTGTTGGCTGATTTGACGGCGAATGGACAAGGTGAGCAAGAGTCATCATGGGAATGATGTCCTCTAACTGCTTCTTTCGATTCTTGCAGAGCCTCCCTTCATGTTCATCGGCTGTTCGGACAGTCGAGTGAGCGAAGGAACGATCTTTGATGCCGAACCGGGGACATTGTTCACTGAGCGCAATATCGCCAACCAGTTTTCACAGAACGATGCCAATGCGTGAGTTTTCCCCTCCCCTGTACCGTTTTGTGCTTGGTGTTTAACATCTTAATAGTCACACAATCATGTCTTATGCCGTTGCTGAGCTCGGTGTCAAGCATGTCATTGTTATGGGACACTACGGGTGCGGTGGTGTTGCTGCAGCCATTGCCACCCCGCCCGAAGGTATCGTCGATGCCGCGAACGGTGCCATTCAGAACTGGATTGCGCCTATCCGTGCGATCTTTGAGACTTCTACTCGGTATGTGCCCCAGTAAATAATGTTGACTAATAATTCACCCCAATTGATAGCGCGGAGATTGTCGCTCTCCGCGAAAGCATCGCTGGTGTGGCCGTCGTCGAGGAGCCCGAACCGGAAGATCGTAAGTCAAGGTTTACTATACTCCCGTATTTTTCTTAACAATCAATGCCCTTGGTTCAGCCGGCTTCCGTGCCCTTGTGGAAGAAAACGTCAAGGCCAGCGTCAAGGCCATCGCTAGCAGCTCAGTTATCAAGAACGTATGTCGCTCATTCTCTCTCTATATTATCAATTGCTAACTCCAGCGCTCTCACAGCACTTCGCTGGCTTGGCTGAAGGAAGCGCCGGCGCAGAAGGCGAAGCGCTAGAGAATGTCTTCATCCACGGTTTCGTCTACGACATCGCCAACGGCCAGATCCAAGATCTTGGTATCTCTGTCGGCCCTCCTGGTGTCGAGATCCCTGCCATCCCGTTCGGCGCTGTGGGAGCCGCAGCTGCAGAGTCCACGGCGACAGAATCTGCCACAGCCACGGAATCCGCTAAGGCAGAAGCCGCGTCCGTTGCAGCAGAAGCCACTTCGACTGCGTCCGCTGCAGAAGCCACTGCGACCGCGTCCGCAGCGTCGACTGAGGCGGTTAAGCCTTTAGAGAATTCGGAGAGCGGATCGAGTAGCGCCGCTGTGACGTTGGAGTGCAAGTCGCAGTGCAAGTCGAAGAGGAGGCTTCAGAGGAGGCTTGCAGGCGATTATTAGGCTGTAGCGGGTATGGTTTTTGCGTGACGGACTGTTAGTACTGGGACACTTTTTTCACATTTATACTTACTTGGTGGGACTATTACTACGCGATAGGGAATCGTAAAGGAAAAAACATTATTGTTTGACTGCCGCGAGCTATTCTATCAGTGTTATCTATCTACTTGGCACACTCCAAACAAGTGGCGTTGGAATGTCAAAGCGGAGCCCGCATCCAATCGACGTCAGCGGCGATCCCAGCTTGGGTGAGCGCGTACCCAGAGAGATCTACCTGCAGCGAAATGATGCCGACTTGAATCCAAGATGTTCTACTTATACTACGCGCCTCCCCGCTACACGACGCAACATGCCGGCGCATTCTGTTTGATTGGTGCATTGTCCTTATCACATCCGGCCCAAGAGAATCATCAAGACAATCACACATAGGTGCGTTGGCGCCGGGCAGAGCGAAGACTCGACGACACACGGTCACCTAACAATCACTAAATATTAGCGGCCTACACAGAAGACTATCGCATCGATGCCACACCGATATCAGTTCTTCTGGTTCCGTATCTGAAGGCAAAGCCGAGCGTGAGAGTGGACATATACTAATAGATGCTGGATGATTGACGATTTGGCACAGAGTTAGTGAAAGGTGAAATGGCACAGAGCTTCCGTCCAAATGTGAGAATTTAGATCAACACAGAAGTGCAGAAGTATCAAGAGACTCATCAGAAAACCGGAGATGATCCAAGTCGCGGTCGCGATAAGCAAAAAGCAGGCCGATCATTCCAACCGCTAATCATTAGACTCGAACCAGCACAATCGGAACGCTTGATGATAGTCGATCAAGCATATACCGATTGGGACTGGAACAACTGAGGCCTGTTTTGGCAGGTCGGACTTTTTCCCACGGGTTTTCGGTGACTTCAACGCTCACGACCTCCCAGCCACAAACTTCATCTCTCAGAATTCCGTTCTTTTATTGTACATTTTTAGGTATGGCAAATACAAGAGCCAGTATGTTTTTATTTCTCAAAAATTCGAACTCTAGCACTAATAAATCATAAATTACTCCTTCCCCGCTGTCACTATGGTCTTTAAGCGGACACGAGCGGACACGAGACGAATCCTCACTCTGAGTTCGAGGCAAGCAGCCCCACTCACCTAGCACCATAATCCTCGCGAAATGTTCGCCCCAGAACGTCTACTGTTCCAATACCATGATATACACGGTGAGTCCAAGATGATATCATGCCCAAGTAGTGTGTTACAGCCCGCTTTGACCTGATGCGGACGAAGCGACAGGATCTGAAAGAGCGAACAGATCCTACCAGAGGTTTCTTGTGGCCTTACATTGTCGAGCTCATGAACGGGAGAAAAGGCATTGTGAATAATTAGGAGGCGGTTACGGGGCATTGTATGGGGCATTATAGGAGCAATGATTGAGATATTTTAAATCTGAAAACATACAGCCTCTTATTTTTTGTATAAGGAACAACTGAGCGCGTCATATCGAGATTTCAAGAGATGAAGTTTGTGGCTGGGAGGTCGTGAGCGTTGAAGTCACCGAAAACCCGTGGGAAAAAGTCCGACCTGCCAAAACGGGCCCGAGTTGTTCCAGTCCCATTCAATATGTAACTTGATCGACTGTCATCAAGTTTTTGAATGGGACTGGCTCGAGTCTAGCTAATCATACAAAATTCGCACGTACTTCAAGTTGCACGATTTACATAACCATCTCCCCTCCCATCGGTTCACTCATCCCCAACGCGCGCATGTCCATCGCGAGACACGCTGCCACGACCCGCGTCGATATGCGCGTGCCCAGCCACCAAAGCTTGAACATCGCCGGCGCGCTAATCCGCGTCCGTTTCTTCTCCTCCGGCGTCCCATACATACTGCTCATAGCCGCTCGCACATCCTGCCCATCCGCATCGCGGCACATGACGAGGACATCCTCGACTATGTCCCGCATCATAGCGTGTCTCTCCTCCTGCGGAATTTTGTCCGTATAATGTGGTTTGGTGCACCGCCTAGGCCGCTGCAGGTGATGCCGGGCACTGTAGACGTGCACCACGATGTCCATCCATAGCTCGCGCGTTGAGTCGAATGAGTCGAGGTTCACGTAACGGGGCGTGGTGTAAGGAGAGGAGGGGTAAATGTCAGTGAATGTGTGGAACGTGTACGCCCCGATCATAAGGGAGCTCGACATGGTCGGGAGGAAGTAGGTATTGAGCACGGAGTTTGGTGAGAGGAGCTGGTAAAACAGGGTGGCAGGGATGAGATACAGTAGCACTGAGGAAGCGCGTTAGTCAGTGTTCAGGGAATTCTAGAACGAAATGATACATACGGACTGTTTTTCGTGATGAGTAACGCACATAGGGATCTGGGCTCCCCTGCGTAGCGGGTTCTAGCGAGATGCAGCGTATCTGATTTGCTGGCAGTGGAGGGGTTGGGACTTTTATCCGAGTTGATCGTGGAGTTCTTAAACTTAAAGGACATGATGTCGATGATAGGCGAGTAGAGGATGATGCACTCATACCACGAGAAAGAGAGGGGTTTTCAGAGGATAAGACCGGCAGCGTAGAACGCGATCTTAGTGGGAGATTTCGTGCAGTAGTACGGCCGATCCCAGTAGAGAACGATCTGGCTAGCATGTTTAAATATCTGGACTTTAAGGTGAGCTCGTATTCGCGTGTTATACAGTAAAGTCACCTACAGAGGCACAATGTTGTGAGATGGATGAGGATGGGAGGAAAGGAAGGTGATGGAAGAAAGTGGGGGTGGGGGAGGTTCGGGACCGATCGTTTTTGTTGACTTGCTTTGTTTGGACACAAACTGTTGTGATCGTCCTGGCCCTTCGATCGTTGGCTTCTTGGCTTATCACGTCGACCGCTAGCAGATCCACCACTATAGTGTGAAACGCCACTGGCCAACATCTCTACCTATGCCCTGGGCAGCTTTTCTCGAGGAATATTATCGCTGTCTTAAGGCGTTCTATGACACGCCAACTTAAGGTATCGGTGCGAAAGCGAAAGCAGAGGTATGCTTATACGACATACTACACCCGCGATGTCTTCCCACCCCGAAAGCGCATTATTCGCTGCGAAGAAAGGTCGGTGAGTCCTGTACACCATCTAGACATAAAAAATCTCGCTGTAAGTAGTTTCCCGGTGACTATATATTCTTGACCAGATTTTTCTCTCAAGGCTCCCTCTAGGCCCTTCCTTCGTCTCCCTTCCGTAACGACCTGGCTCATTATTGGCCGCATATGCAACACACACCGGCCTACAGCGGTATTTTCCCTCTCCCGGCCAATCTACCCTCTCGCACCGTCACCCACATGAATGCGTGAGTACCTTGAAAGCCCTCGCTAGTCCCGTCCGAATCTATGCCCTACGCTTCCAAATCCCACGAACCTCGGATAATACTTCGCAGAGGAGAGGCATGCGATGCTTCGTGCCATCATCGAGGATGAGCTCCAGGTCCTGCTGCTCACAAACGCCGATCGGGCAGCGATGAATACCGTGCACGGCTCTGACTCTCCGAGGCGCATTAGTCCCCCCGCGTTGTTGAGGCTTTGGTGACTAGGGATAAGAATATTCAGCCGCTTCAGCTTAGACTGCCATGATTTGGATATGCGAGTATGAGGGTCTTTGGAAGAAGGAATATGATGCGCCACATATTGATCACTTCCGTCCTTATCGGCGTGGATAAAGGGGCATCTGCAGTTGGGCGTGCTACATGCGGCTGCGCCGCTAATAGGCTGAGCGCTTTGATGCCGTGGATTTGTCCAGTTTCATTAAATTTCATTACTCGAATGATACTCCCGCTTTGTGCCAGCCCATCATCATGTCGAGTTTGGGTTATTCTTGGAGTCCGATAGTTTCTCACTTTACAGCATTCTTGAAGTCTAGCTTTATCTTCACTTGCTTCGTCGCGGCATCGCGTACTATTTAAATTGGAAAGGAATGGAGGCGCGCTGCTCGCGTGTTATTCGGACTCGCAGCGAAAAATTCATAATGGAAAGCTACAACAGTCACCGGTACCGGGAAATGAGCATTATCGATGTGGATCTTCAGGATCGAGTTCTATTGTGTCGGGCTTGAATGGCTCATATTTGCCAGGACAGTGTCTTCCAGACCGGTGAATTTGCACCGTCAATTCGGTTACTTGGCTGGTAGTGTGGATCCAGCATCAAATGTCATGTCTGTTGGACGTTTCATGCCAAACCCTGCATGCAAAGAAGCATTCTGAATCCGCCGCAGTCGGAGTCTGCTGGAGAGACCAGCGAGACAAAGGTGGGTCTCGTGTGGCGCATTTTCGGCGTTCATCACCTTGGTTACACAAAGAAGGGGATGGACAAAGCGCGTCGCGACTGGGGAAAAGGAGAGATGAAATAATAAATACGTAATTTGAATTGTAAATCATAACAAAACCCATGTGGCAGCCACGAGCAGGCTGTCACTCCCACCCACGCGACCGAGAAATTCTATTTCCGCGACGACCAGGACGCCCAACGTACCTCTCTCTTCTGCACCACCATCTCGTCGCCGTCCTGTGCACCGTCCACGCCGTCTGGCACCGTCTCGGGTGCCCTTTACCCCACCGATTTCCATCATCATGTGCGGCTCAGTGCCCGCTCGCTCCCACATCAGCAAGCACAGACCAAAAAGCGCTGATCTGGGTGGCCTGCACCTTGCTACCGGCAGCGAGTCGCAGGGACATGGCTGGCTCGGCGATGGCTCAGATCTGCAGTCTGTATCCTCCGTCGTCGTCCAGAATTTCCGCTGATAACAATTCCCAGGACCCCATTTGCCGAGCTGCTGAGCGATATGTACAACGAGACCCTCAATGCCCTAAACGGACCAGAAGATGACCTGTGCGTTGCTCTTGTATGCGTTAACGACCCGTGTTTACAGTTAATCCAAGCGTTGCGTGGACAGATCTCCCACCGGCCACCCGGAAGCGGTTCATCTGCTCACTCGACTCGTGGAACTTTGAACCACACAAACTGGGCGACGTCGAGGTACTGCAATGTACTATGCTCCTCTTCGAAGGTCTCTGGCGCATCGCTGGCATGCAGGAGACGGTCGGTGTATCACTGGGTGCGTGTGCCTTGTTATATTCTCGCAGCGTTCCTGAACCTTTACAGACCAGATGTATCCCTTCATCCGACATTTGCGAAGCATATATCGTCTAGAAAACTCGTATCACAACTTTCAACATGCCCTAGACGTCCTACAGGCATCCTACTCCTTCCTTCGTTCCGCCGGCATCGTCCCACCACTCTCCATTCTCTTCCAGCCCAACCGCATGTGGCGGACAGATCGAATATACAATAGCGGGCCCCCCATCACCTGTCTCGCTCTCCACGATATTTTCATCGTCTACATTGCTGCAATTGGCCACGACGTCGGTCATCCCGGTTTCACCAACAACTTTATGAAAAATGCGCAAACTCCCTTGTCTGTCGTCTTCAACAACCGCTCAGCCCTCGAGCAGATGCACTGCGCTCTTCTACTACGTGTCATGCGCCATCATGGCCTAGGTCCCTTGCTAGAACGTCCCCACGCTAGAAAACTGCTATGGGAGACAATAATGGCGACCGACATGAGTGTTCACGCCGACTTTATGGAGCGCTTTGAGCACATGACCATTGGCGAGGAGAGCCCGATATCTATGCGCAAAGTGCTCATCTGCCAGGCCATCATGAAGTGCGCTGATATCAGCAACCCTTCCCGGCCATATCATGTTTCGCAACACTGGGCTACGAAACTCATGCGGGAATGGAGTTGCCAGGCCATGTTGGAGAAGCAGCTCAGCCTACCGTGCACCGTACAGTCATCCGAAGATGCTCTCAGCGAAGCCAACTCGCAGATATTCTTCAACAAGGTGTTTGCGAAACCTCTACTCGAACTGGTGGTGCGCGCTGTGCCTGAGATGCAGATGTATGCGACACAGTGCACATCGAATCTACACAGATGGGAGCGACGCAAGGCAGAGCTCGAAAAGCAGCCTTGTCTGGCCTTGCGCGATTATTCCACCGAAAACGACTACATGAATGCGTTCCGTCTCACGCTACCTACGGACTGGAGCGGAAGCGAGTATGTTTCGGAGGAGAGTGATGAGAGCGAGAGTGTGGCTTCGTCGACCGTGTTTTCGTCTTCTGGGTCGTCCGATACACGCGGGCGAGAGTCATGCTGCGATACGCGGGGCTGCGGGGAAGGCGCTGAGAAAGCAGAAGAGTATCGCGAACAGGAATTCGTGGAGTCCCATGACGAGGGACGGGGTAATGGCTACCATCGTCGTCGCACATCCAGTGGCCATGCGGAGTAAGCTGACGAGTGTATAACCCGCTGGCGAGACGGTAATTACCATCCGCGCAGGCAAGAGGATTAGCTTGTCACCTGCTTTTTGGACGAGAGGATTTCGGTTAACTGTTATTATATTTTTTGTTGGTCTCTGTACGATGTCATCTTGTGTATTTCCAGCTCTCCTGTTTTGGTGATAATATAGCACTGTATCCAGTATCTACATATACACTTTTTTCGTGTTCGGTTTTGGGAGGTGGCAAGTTCACTGCCAGTGTTCAGTTGATCGGAGTATGGTGCATGCCGCAGTTTTTGGTTATGGGTGAATATGCTGGATTATGGCGGTTATGATTGCTTGAACAGGTATGCAACTTGCGTGACAACTTCTATCCGGAGAAATGACTTTCGTGTCACGTCGGATCGGTCGATCCGGCTGCCGCACAGGGTCCTTTCGGCAGAACGAGACGTTCTCACAGAACGTCCTCGTGTTTGGCAACTGCCCTCATCGCTGTCATCGACGTGGACAGTTCGTTGATTCGTCGCCGTTGGCCCCTTGCCGCCGACTCGATCATTGCTGGTTACTCTGAGCTGGCTCGCGACTTTTGCCTCCGTTCTGCCCTCTTTTTACCTTCGCCTCGCTCCTACTACTCATTTCTTACTGTTTATTTCACTTGTATTTCTTACTGCTTTTTTGTCTCATATCGTTCTTCCACCATTTTACTAACTGTGTATCATATTCTGTAGTGTTCCTGGTCAATATGATAATTTTCAGCTCATGATAGTCAGCGCTGAGTGCTCATCTTCGCGACGGCTCTCATCTTGCTTACGGGTCGAATGGGTGACATCGCAAAGCTTGTTCAAGCTGTGCTTCAGGCCACCGTTGCTCCCAAGAAACGCAAAGCACTGTCTAAGGCATCTTGTTACATTCAACTGCCGTGCAAGCCCGCCGCTGGCGACGAGACGGGAATCATTTGCATTGAGAAACTTGATATGTAGGTTTCTCCTTACAGGGCTTCGGTGTACTCACAGACGTTTTTCTCCAGGCATTCTTCAAAGCTCGCGGACCTCCGATCTTGCTGCAAGGACTCAATCATGACTTAACTGAAAACCAGCGGTGGTTGTTGCGCGCATTGTTGGAGTTTAGTGGGAAAGGACGGGCTCAGCAAAACTTTCCGTTGAATGCTCGAAGGACACACGAACGGAGGAAGAGAAACAGAATGTTATCCTATGGGTACATCTTTGTCATTGTCTTCAGCCCGTGCGCTAACATTATACAGGCCACCATGTCATGGATATGGTGCG
>JADNRX010001337.1:0-10997 GCA_015501595.1 Hymenopellis radicata
GATCTTCTTCGGAGCCATTCAGTATCCTTTGAGGTCTCTCGTAACGCCGTCTCCAAATGGTCAGAGCAACCTTGGATAGAAGATAACGGTTGGGATGCCAAGTGGGAAGATATATGCGCAGCGGAAATCGAGCGCTGGGATTCCTGAGCGAGTCCGTCAACTACCTCATCATTACATGACGGCCTGTACTTACTATTGAATCCTTTTAGTTGAACATTTCCTCGAGATTCCAAGTATCGTTCTTTGTTCGGCCCTCCGCCAGCTGTTTCCTGTCTACTTCACTCCAAGTCGTCCAATACAAATGCCATATCGTCATGGGCGCCATCTTCGAATTCAAAATTGTGCCTATCATAATTGTTTGCTACACGTTGTGGTCACTACCTTACACAGCGGCCAATATACAACACCCTGGTGGCGCTCGGTTCGACTGAGCTCGCGTAAGTATACATTGTCCTTGGCTCGGGCTCGTACCGTTGACAGGCATGAAGCGATCGTTTTTACCTCAGCGCGCACTTTATCGGCAACCCAGGTATCTGGATATCAGGAGCGAGAACAAACCAAGCTGTTCTTGTGCGAATGTCATCTAATGCTTTACGACTCCGTACTCACGTCTGGCGGCTGATGTGGGAAACGAACCTTGTCTCCACTCTCCAGCTGACGATCTAAAGGGCTCATGTGTGCACTCCCGAAAAGCTGGTCCGTGCTTCAAACGGTGTCCAACTGCCGTTCAGTTTGCCCAGCTGGGCAGACATGAGGTACTCCCGGTAGACTTTCGACACGAATCTTGTGTTTCGAATACCTCGGGTGCGTCAAGGGCGCAATTTGTGGCTGCCTATCTTGCAGAGGTAGGTACTTCGGAGAGACTGATGTGACGGCCATCGCAATCAATGTTGCGAGATCCGGGCTTGATGATGATAATCGCGACGACTCGACGCGCCAACGGACGCGTCCTTTGGAAGAACCAGGACGTGTCTTGGCTGATAACATTGTCTGGATCGCGCGAATGCCACCATTTACGATAACCTGTGTGGCTTCGTTAGTGAAAAGAACATTACGCATCGTAAATCTTTCACGACATGTCCGCGGCACTCAAAGGATCGCACAGGGCTAGCCTTTTCAAGGTGCATACGTGTTCGAACTTTGAGGTACATCGGCCTGGCTCCTGGTGTAGCAGTGACTAGCTATGTAGACTCGAACCAGTCCCATTCAAAACACTTGATACAATCGATTGTCATCGGTTGGCCGATATGGACTGGCTCGAGTCTACTAGTTATGCGAGATTCCTTACCTCGGTACGCTAGAGGCTTTCAGATGTTAAGACACAGATAGCGCAATTATACTAGTCTTTTGAAGTTTAATTACTCAGTTCGTAGTACTTACTTCGTGGCGGCTCTCAGTCAAATTTGCTCTGAGCGCTTTGGAGCTTGAGTTCGGTTTCCCTTCTCTTGTGATGTGCAGTCTCGTCCGATCTAGTACTACATCAAGGGTGGTTGAGGAGGTGCACTCAATTCAATGCTTGGAGTCGGACTGCTTACTTCGTTACCTCGTACCGGGTTAGCACATTGCCTGTAAGCCGCGCCGTGAAGTCAGGAAGGTTATCGGACTTGAAAATGGATTACTTATAAGATCCTGTGCTGTTGTCGTGACGCTCTTGCCAGCAAGACCTGGTGTATTCCTGAATGTCTGCCTTCCGTTCAGCCATACCCAGTGATATCTGTAACGTGGATGGTTTAGTTGCCGTAGTGACTGGAGGAGGGAGTGGTAAGACGAACCCATCGACTTCTTTGATGAGGTATTGACTTTGACGGCGCGCTAGGCATCGGCTTACTCATGGCGACCGCCCTCGAAAACAATGGCGCGACGGTGTATATTATTGGACGCCGAATGCATTTGCTGGAGAAGGCTGCTAGGGAAAACAACGTAAGGGCCTGCTTTCTCCAGTAAAACTCGTACCAACCGTCAGCGGCAGAAATTCAACAAGATCATTCCTGTGCAAGGTGATCTCACCGACCGCGATAGTTTGCTTTCTGTTGTTGAGATTGTTCGTTCCAAGCAGGGTCACATCGACCTGCTGGTGAATAACGCAGGAATAGCCAAGAACCTCTACAGCCACCCTCTTCCATCGCCTTCAGAGAACGAGGCAGATCGGCCACCCACTCCACCACAGGCAGATGTATCCTCACCACCAGCCTCACCGACGGCTTCAATCCATATCCCGTCCATCAAGAAATTCCAATCCTCCTTATGGGATACCGGCTCCCCCGACGACTTTGCCCAAGTGTTCGCTACCAACGTCACGGCACCTTATTATACCACCGTTGCTTTCCTGGATCTGCTCCACCAGGGAAATATTCGAAAACAGATCCAGGCGAGTACACACGGCGATTCCTCCGACTTTTCACGTCCGCCCTACCATTCTTCGCAGGTGCTTACGGTATCGTCGTCGGGTGCATTCCGTCTGGACGCAAAAGTGCTGTCCATGTCTTACACGCTGTCCAAGAGCGCGTGCAACCACCTAGGCAAGGTCATGGCAAACCTGCTTGTACCGTGGGGCATCCGCAGCAACATCATTGCTCCGGGTGTGTGGCCAAGTGGTGAGGAACATTCGCAAGAGTATATGACGGCGTATAGTATTTCTAATTTCGGGGTCGCAGAGATGACTACCTCTGCAGTGGCTGATTCTAGTTCGAGGCTCGATCCAGACTTGTTGTGTCAAGATGTTCCGCTCAAACGAGCGGGGACGGAGGAGGTAAAGCGTCGTGTTCGCCGGTTCCGTAGTGTTGATGCAAGAACTAGGATATGGCGGGAGCGATATTATTCCTGGCCAGTCGGGCGGGGGCGTACATGAACGGCAGTGTATTCGTGGCGGATGGCGGACGTTCCAACGCTTACTTGGGAGGGAGTGCGAGCAGCTACATTTGAAGCGTCGTGGCGGGTAAAGAGGATCACAAACGGAATATACGGATACCATGTACGAAAGAGTTCAAGTCCAAGTTTGGTTGTTTGTTCGCCGGGCCGATGAACAACAGTGCTGTCAAAATTTGTGATCTAAAATTAACCCTGCTCACATCAATCATGGCAAGAAAACGCAAGAACAGGACACATCTCAAGGGAGCCGCGACTGAATCCGCATCGTCGCAGACCGGCGTACCCAAATCGTTTGTCATAAAGCATGGCCAAGTGGGGTCGTCAATTGCGCAACTCGTCCGTGACATCAGAAAAGTTATGGAACCCAATACTGCGAGCCGATTGAAGGTAAGTTTACTGTGGTAAACTGGAGTTTCTTGCTCACAGAATACAGGAACGGAATCGAAATAAACTCAAAGATTATCTGACCATGGCTCCTGCTCTACAAGTCACACATCTATTGGCTTTTACTCTTACGCCGCTGGCTCCCTCTATGCGCATCGTTCGTCTGACCAACGGTCCAACTCTCAGTTTTAGGATCGAGAGGTACAGTCTGATTAAGGATGTCTTGAATACCTCGAAAAGGACTCGCAGTATTGGCATGGAGTATCTTAGTCCTCCTCTGGTACGTTGTAACAGACCGTAACAATATACAACTAACATTGAATACTAGCTCGTATTAGCATCCTTCCCACCCGCATCACCAACGACACCTCCCCACATACCCCTACTCATGAAAGCCTTCCAATCGCTCTTTCCCCCACTCTCACCCAAAACTTTGACATTATCCACTGCTCGACGCGTTGTCCTCGTTTCCTACAATGCAGAGCGTGGTACCGTCGAATGGCGACATTATATCATTACCGTCAAAGCTTACGGTGTTTCTCGACGCATCCGTAAGATTCTGGACGGTACCTTGAAAGCCGCTTCATCTTCAGGCATCTTGGATCTTGGAAACGAGAAAGATGTCGCGGACTTTTTGTTGCGCAAGAAAGGCGAACCTGGTCCTGACGGTTATGAAAGCGCAGCATCATCCACCGAGAGTGTCGCTGGGACGATGGAGATGCCGTCGATTTGGCGGATGACTACGTCGGAAGGAACAACAAGAAGGGATCAAGGAGAGCTGTTCGTCTGGATGAGGTCGGTCCCCGGATGGAATTGAAACTCATCAAAATCACCGAGGGTGTACCAGGACGGGAGGGTGGCGTCATCTATCATGAATTTGGTGTGTATCTCGAGAGGTTTTTCTTTGGCAGTCCCTGATGGCGCAATTTTCACAGTTAAAAAGTCGAAGAAGGAAGTGGCCGAGTTGAGAGCTGCGCACGCGGCGAAAGAAAAGTTGCGCAAAGAACGTCGCGAGAACAGGCGCGAAATGTTGCGAGGAAGAAGGGAAAGTCATCTGCGGCAGATGGAGATGAAGAGGAGGACGTTGACATGTCGGATGCACCTGACGATGACGAGGACTTTGATGATGAGGCAGGGTGGATGACGAGGAAGAGATCAGTGAAGGTGAGGACGAAGAAGAAGATGACGACGAGGGGCGCAAGAGAGCAGTGAGGATGAAGATCAACGTCCGCCGTCCAAAAAGCCCAAACTGCGTAGTAAGCGATGATTTTGTCATAATTTTGAGTCGCGTCTTTTGTTCTACTCGTTGACTGACCGGTCTATTTCATCGACACCGACCTGTGGTTCTGCGGGGTCCAGATTCAAGTATCGAATATTTCTCTCGGTCAAGTTTAGATTCGTTGAAATGTTCTGTGAACATCGAAATCTCGCAGCCTCGCATCTCGGTAACTGTGCATAGATGTTCAAAAATAAAATACGAGCCAACCTCCCTTACTTCAATGGTCTACAATTGGAGCATTGACAACGACAATAGCTTGGCTCGAACTACCCTCTGATTTCACCGTATCACTCTTTGTTCGTCGTCTTCACTTGTCATGCATCTACACATTCTAACTGGAGGTATTTTGCACTTAGTCTGCTCTCCATGTCGGCTGTATGTCCTCCCCAAGGAAGGTCGAAAAAGGGTAACCGAGTGGTGCCGTAGAGGCACGATATGTACCTGTTCTCGAACTCAAGACGCTTCCACCGTTAAGAGCGACTTTTCGGCCACAGGAAGACAAACACCGGGAGACTGATACCCAGTTGCGGAGCCTGTGTACCCGTCTCCGAAGCAGTACAAGCCACGACGCAGCTTCTCCGTTGCTGAAATGCCAATAAGATGCAGGAGTCCGCTTCGACATCACGGTGTACTTCTGGATCTCCTTCGAGTTCCACCACGAGTTAGCGTTTGACATGTCCCGCGCGCGCCAAGTTGTCACTGTTAGGCGTACTCCTGGCAGGAATCATCCGGCTCGACGATTGATTGTATTCGAATCTGATCAACAAGGCGGTTGTGGAGGCTCTACTAAACGGGTGGAAGAATTTAGCATTTCGGTGTGCGACTTGTGGCAACCGCAAGGCTGTACAGCAGCGTAGAATTAAAAGTGCGTGCTTTTGAGTACCCCGTTTGATATATCGATAGACATCCCACCTTCTGGAGATGAAGTTGCCTGTTCAAAGCGACATGTGCTACAACTCTATCTTTTATTGATGTGCTGTTAAAGCCTTGCACTCTCACCTCGAGTCCTTCATACGGATCTTGTTCATGTCCGTCGCGGAGTAAAAGGCGTGTCTGGATATCAACATCGTGTTCGAGCACGGATAAGAGAAAAGTGACCCACTGACCCAGACCTTGCGGCGGGAGTTGCCGCGTGCCATCAGCCTCGTGTAAACAGCGTGTTGAGCAAAAAAAGCCGAAGGTTGGTGTGTGTTCCGCCACATCAACGTTTATCTCGTTCCCTCTCTGTTTCCACTACTACGTTCGCCATGGACAACCGTACCAATGCGCCTGCCAATCCGCCCATGCACGAGCTCTTTTCGCGTGGCCAACGCCTCCCGTGCAGCAGCCGCAGCCACAATACGTTTCTCCTCCACATCTGTCTCATAATATGTCTTCAAACCAGATCGACTCTCTTTTCCAGCATCTGAACCCGTCGTCTTCGTCGGATCTCTCGCAGTCGCAGCAGTCATCTACCAGCTACGGGTCGGGCCAGCGACGCCTATCATTGACGAGCAGCCTGTGTCCTCGCCACCGACGAACCCGACCTCCCAGTCGATAACGGAGCGTCAGAATGCGCTGTTGTCAATGCTGACTGGACCGCCTAACAATCAGAGTGGACGGCCCGCGGCTGCTCAAACCCAGCAACAGCAACAGCAGCAGCAGCCTCAACAGATACCAACACCTCCAGGCTCGTCGCAGAGGTCAAACGCATCGCCGCCAACAAATGCCGAGCTGCAGGGCAAGATTCTTCTCGACCAGTTGATGTCTGGTGTGCGTAATGTCTCTTTCATTGCGTTGTTCCCGCTCAATGCGCGCATGTTGTGTCAACATGCGCTTCCGGCGTGTTTCCCTTCTCCCTCTTTTCTGATTTTTTTTGCTATAAATCGCTAACAACACACCTCTAGAAATCCCCCGCGGTCGACGTACTCCGACTCTGGCAGTTCCATTCCCACAACATCCCCATCCACGCTCCTTCTCCGCCATATCCAGCCCATGATCCACCTGAATACAGTCTCCTCTTATTCATCCGACCCTATTGAACTGACTGAGATCTCCCGCAACATGCCTCCCCCCATGGCTCCCCCGGAGCAGCAAAAGACCATGTTCGACTTCGTGTCTCCCTTTGATGCCCTTTCTTCCACCTCTTCCAGGTGAAGAAGAAGCCTGTTCCGTCCCAGCATAGCGTGTCCAGTACTGAGGACTCCAGCTGGACGAACGTCTCAGATCCCAAGCGCCGGTCCGTCGATAACCTGCTCGAGCAAATGTCCAACATCCGCCCATATCCCCAGTCGGTCTCCGCGTATGATTTCTATGATCCTGCTCCTAGCGATTATACTGCCGTGGATAGCTCGCGGTCGCGTCAGCCTGAGCTGCAGGTGCCTCCGCCGCCGATTCCCCAAAGCCACCTGTGCACCAACGCCCCGAGTCTCCGCCGCGTCCTTCCCCACCCAAGACGCAGGCGCAGCGTGCACGACTAGGCGAATCACCTGTTAGCAGCCAGCCAAGTGCGCCGCCGGGTAATGGTAATAGGCGGGATAAGGAGAGCTCACCGGGACCTCGGGGCAGTATTCGAAGAGGTCGAGGCGCCAAAGAACTTCGCCAGTTCAAAGTACGTTAACTATATGGTCTTTATATTCATCTGACTTACACGCAACCAGTATGCAACCTCAGACAATCATTTTCGATGTTGCTCAGCCGATGGAGGAGATTCAGGCTTCGCGCGATTTTGTCAAGTCGACCGCTATCGCGTTGGTCAAGCAGGAGACCGTATTCCTGCCTGGTACAACGATTGGAGCTACTCATTGGGTTGCATATGCCATGAGTCGTGGTCGTGTGCGCGTCATCTCGAGGTCCAACGGGACCGCACTTTGCTACAGTTGCCGCCAGTATTCGGGAATGCCAGCGTGTCTGATATGGCTGTCCATGGTAACAGGTTGGCTGGTGTGACCACCGATGGTGGGTTCGTTGTATGGGAGTTGCCGGATGTCATCACAGACGATGTCCCGTAAGTAAACTCTTTCGATTTCCGATCTGTGTCTAACGGTATCAGCAGGGACATTTGTTACTTTGCGTGGCGCCGCCCACCTCGGACGCGGACCCTCTGATGTCCGTCAAGTGGCATCCCAAGGAGCCGGACACACTCGCCGTCGCATCGGAGAACCTCATTTATTTGATTGACCTGGCCAATGTAGTTGGTTTACATGATGGGACGATCTCTCAATCTGATCTTCGCCACTTGGGCCATACTCTTACTCTTACTTCAGTATGTTTTCATCCTTATCCACCCAGACAATTGTTCTAATACCCTTATCCAGCCTCTTGTATCTTTCGATTTCGACGTTCTGCAGCAGGCCCTGATAACTATTTCTATCGACTCCGTCTTGACGACCTGGAACACCCTCGACCAGGTTCCATATGCTAATCACAAAATCCGAGGAGAGGACCCACCTTCGTCTTTGACTTACGCTGACGGTGTCATCGTTGTTGGACGTCGGTATGGAACTGTGTTCCAATTGCTTTCGGCTAATACGAAAGCCATCCTCTCCACGATCAAGTTTGTGAACAGCTCTCCGATACCCGACGACTACATGTTCGGGCATGTGTGCTATGATGCGCGCATCCAGACGTTATGGATCGCGAACTCCAAGCGAGAGAGCATCATCGCATTCAAACTGAACATTGATTCGCCGGTGCTTGGAGATGAGCCAGGCAGAGGTTTTGTTGACCAAGTTGTCGAATTCACGGGTCCCAAAGCCACCATTCATTTTGTGATTCTAACTGCGGATGCAGACCCCAGAGGCGACGAGGCGTACGCTGCGTGTATCGCCGCGAAAGTCACTCCTAGTGAGCTCGCTCTGGCCGCGTTCTCTGTTCACTCCAGTGGAGTAGACCAAATTTTAATCAGGAAGGAGTGGTATATGGATGCGCTGGCGTCGACGGCAGCCAAGTTCCCTCTCTACATTGCGCCTTCTGCCGCGCCCGATCCCAAGTCTCAGAAGCAACAGCAGGTTGCGCGCCCTAGGTCTCCCCAGTCCGAAGACGGCGATGATGTTGGGAGGGAGGAAACTCGGGCTCCAGAGCCCAGAGGCAAGGGGCAGAAGGGGAACAACAAGAATGTCACCTGGAGTGGCAAGGATGACGGGAGTGGAAGCGGCAACGGGAGGGGCAAGGAAAAGGAGAAAGAGAAGGAGAAAGAGCCGAGCATCGACTTCCCTAAGGAAATGAAGAAGATGGAAGACAACTTGCACCAGAGGATCACACGTACTCTGAACAAAGAGATGGACAAGCAACGTGGGTACCGTCTGCTTGATTATGCTCAGGTCTGATATTAATTCATTTCCCAGACCAACGTTTCGAGGATGCTCGCGCTCACGAGCAAGCCGAAGACTTCGCCCGTCAAGAGAAGATTCTGAAGCTCATTTCGACGGAACTGACAAGGAACACGACGAGGGTAGTCGAAGTAGCTGTCAAGAATGAGGTTCAAAACTCTGTGTTGCCGGCTCTTGAGATCATCACGAAAATCTGAAGTCAAGTCCGTTCTGACTGACCAGGTTGGACGTGCAATGAACGACTTGGTTACTCGTGTAAGTGCCTGTACTTCTCGTTATCATGCGCGTCCTTTAACTGGCACCACAGCGTCTTCCAGCCGAGATGGAGAACTTGCTTCTGCGTCCTGAGTTTGCGAACAAGCTATCGCAGGCCCTTGCGAACAACCTCAGCGTCATCATTGACCGACAAGTTAAGGAGGCCGTCTCTCAGGTCGTCGTCCCCGAGATCCACGCCATCAAGAACGAACTATCTCGATGGCAGACCGAGGCGCAGAGGAGCCAAGAGGTAAAATCAATTCTTTGCTATGTAGGAGCCGTATTGATTTATTCTAGGCTTCCATCGCGCAACTCGAGCGAACAGTGCGAGCCCTTTCTGATCAAGTCAAGTTCTTGACGACTCGTCCTCCCTCCGGCACTCCTCCGCAAAAGCAGCCTCCGCCTCCTCAGCCTATGGGCATGGCTCAAGCTCAGATGAACCAGCCCAGATGCAGTCCGCCATGCAACCTCGGATGGGACAGCCGATGCCTCCTCTGCCCCATTCTGGCTCTATGGGTCAAGCTCCTCAGCAGCCTCCGCCGGGCTGGTATCCACACGACCCACAGCCCCAATCCATGCCGCCATCGTGGTATGGTAGAGGTATCGCCGCGCCGCAGCCTTCCCATCCAGTTCAACCCCCTCCTACCATGGAAAAACCGATAACTGTTGAAGAAATGTCAAAATACGAAGACCAGTTCCTCGAGGCGCTGTCTTCGTCAAATACTCCAAGAGACCTCATTAACATTATGGCGCGAACAAACATTGACACCGTTTTACCTTTACGACCCGACGCTCCGACTTTATCTCAAACTATCGTCATTGTTATTATTCATCGCGTAAGTGATTCGCCTTTATGGTAAACATTTCTTACTGACGCTTGTTGCTAGAACACTTCCGTCATCGACTCGAGTGCTCCATCTGACATGTCATTCAAGATTGCTATGCAATGGCTGCATCGAGCACTACTCGTTCTTCGTCTTGATGTGAGTGGTAGTTCGAGGCTTCGAACATAAAAGTTAACTTGACGGCCTTTAGGATAACATGATGCTCGACTACATTCCGAAGGTGATGCCCACTGCCTATCGTCTTCTTGGCATCGCGGAGAAGCGGCTAGCCCTGCTTCCCGACAAGTCGCCTTCGACGACGGAGGGGATCCACCATCTGCGGGATGTCAGACGAATTATTGAGCAAAAGATTCCGAGTGCCACGAAACAAGCTGATGCCACTAACACTGGACCTGCCAATGCTGGGCAGGCATAATATTTTTCCTTTGATTCTTCTACTGCAAATGTATCTACGTGTTGTATGTATTCCATGAATATGAATAACAGTACTTTTGGCGTGTAAAGTGACATGTGGTACCACTGATGAGGATCGGGGTGTCGTGCTGTGCAAAACGCCACACATAGTTGAAAAAAGTCGCAGGCGCTCTGGCATGTCGAGAATATCCGCTTCGCGGCGTGTGGAAAGTTTATCATTATGCAGTACTATGACTCTGTCCTTGGAATGCAGCATCCAACTCTCTTACCACCATCTTCTCTGAGCGATACGCCTGTCTCAATATGAGTCAATCACAATTACAGTAATCTTCGCGTCGCTTCTTCAACATAAACACGGCCCAGAACGTCCATCGCACGCAATACTTCCGAGAAACGCTGAGCTTCCAGCGCAGAGCTCTACGATCTCGGAATGGAGCTATGTTTGCCTCTGCTGTCTTGGGGAGGAGCCTTCCTGAACGCAGATCAACTTCTGGAACTTCAAGTGGAAGATTTGGACTGACATCCTGGCTGTACTTGGTTTACTCTCTGGTAACTAATACTCCGCCGGACTTCTGTTGTACAAGCTTCTACTGCGTAGACCTCGGACATCATCCAGCATGGAGATCAGCTCTGACTTGTTGG
>JADNRX010001338.1:0-10992 GCA_015501595.1 Hymenopellis radicata
TAGGTGTTTGTTTCTTGAGGTTCAGAGAGCATGTCGGAACTCAAAAGTCTGATAAAGATATTAGCTGCATGATACAGCGCAGTTAAGTAGATGATAGTGAAGTACTACGTGAAACAGGTCCTTTAGTCTGTGGTAAGGCACCGCAGGTGAAAGCTAGAGAACGTTGTACAGTTGTAGAGTCCATAGTGACAATTGCGTTTGAGTTGCGTTGTCACATTTCGTCGATCTATTTTACCCGGGTCTCTCAGGCAAGTTTCTATCGTGCCGTGTAATCGTCTTGTCCTATGCTAGTATTCAATGCATGTACACAGATAATATACCCGCGCCACGCCGGTTTCTCATAGGCATTCTTATACAGCATTAGGCGCACTCAACATGAAACCGGTAACGTCCTTCTTTTCGATGAACACTAGGTCGGCTAAGACTCGGGCAATGTGTAATCGTCCCCCAAGGCTGAAGCGCTGATGTTAAAGAGGTATGTAGTTCGTATGGATAGAAGACCAGGTCCAGGTCAAAATGCGTTGACCCATGGTGCGCGTGGGCTCAAGCCTGACCAGTAAGGTTGTTGACAACCTAACCCCAGGTCTCGAAATTCAAACGATCGATAGAGGAGTCAGGTTAACTGAGTCTACGCGTATATCGACTAGTTATAGAGCCCACGACCTTAAAACCGTTCGTGGTGCGGGAGATTGACCTTGTCTCCGGCGACCTTGTCCACAAGGTCATGAGTTCATGTGTTACGGACCATGAAGACCTTCTACGCAATCCAATACACTTTCAAGTGCTATCAACGCTGCATGGGCGCTACCGCCGGATGTCGTGCGAAAGTGGAACATTCGACACGGCGGACACGGCGATACGCGCAAGCCAACTCAGATAAATGTCGCTATCTGAGCATCGACGCAATACCCGAGCGATATGTCCAGTTCAGACGGGTGGTCAATGTTGCGCAAAACAGGGTGTGGAGCTATTTATTGGTCACCGTTATCAAGTCTCGAACGAAATCAAGTTTGAAGAGAGCGCCACCACACGAGTACCTTCGTAAAATGGCGCACAAGCTCCGCAACGGTATGGCACAGAAGATATTCCGGGGCTGCTGAAACGTGAGTAAGCTTTTTTAGCCATCAATTGACCCAAAAGGTAACATCAGAGCTTATCCGTCGAATCTCATCAAGAACGGCCCAATCTTCAAGGGGAATGAAGGCTGTTTTCCTGCAACCTCCTTCAACATCGGTATGCGCATTGTGCGGACCGAAGAGAGCTATGAAGGCGTGCACTTCCCGGATGCTAGATTGCTAACCGTGAGGTCAAGGAGACGGATCAGTTATCTCCGGTGGTCGTTTCCATGTACGTCGAATCATTAGCATCATTAGCATTGAGAAGCTCCCATTAGGCAACTGTAGAGTCTCGCGTAACCCCCCAGTTATTCTAAAATATGGTGTCGCCCAGCGGCAAGGACATGTATAGGTTCACAAACAAGAGGCGGAAGGAGGTAGATTTGTGGTCTGCTCCTGAGACCGTAGCACAGACTTAGAGCGTTGTAAATAGAGTAACCCTAGAAAGCCCGTTTAAAATACGCATCGTCAGCAGCAGCAATGGACACTCACGTTATATCGTAGTCACCTTGACATCGGGGTCAGAACTTGCCTGCGCAAAGGTGACTTCTTTCCGGACGCGAGGGTTCATTTCTAAGCCGCATAACTTAATGGGTTTGGGAGGAAGATCAAAAATACCCACCGAACTCGTCAGCACGTTCCGTATAGACTTGCGTGTTGACATGGACAGCCCTAAGAAGGAACGATGAGATTAGAAGCAGGCGTTACGAAACCGCCTACATGTTTTGATTTGTCTTGTTGCCACTGGTCGTATGTGACGACGAACGCGCGCGCTCCTCCTCGTAGACGTTGATACCAGTCGATCGAGCAACTTTGATAAGGAGACCTATCAATGGCGTATGAATATTGCGGTGCGTCGTAGAGTCGAAATGACGAACGAGACATGGCCATTTCGATGTTGAGTTTCACGATATACACGACAGGGTGGAACTAAATGTATGAGCAACGAAGCGCAAATGTGGGATCGCACTCGCATACCTGCAAATATACGGATGCGTTGGGAAGAGCAGTCATACTGATCAAGAGAACGTCCATCGCAATAGACACGATGATGATGTACTGATTGAATCTACACGCGACAACTTCAGTATCTGTTAGTTGACCTATTTCATACGATGACTTACTTCATGACTCGATCGTATTTCTTCAAGCCGTGCTGGATAAGCCGTGTTTTGACCATACGGATGAAAAGAATGTTGAGGGCGAGATCCAAAACTGGCCTGTAGTTAGCAAAATAGAGGGGGCAGTACGGACGCTGGACACGTACGAAGGTACACCGACTTCTCAAACTTGTCCCACCTACGCGGAGTCAGGTATTGTGCTGGCCGCCCAGTATTATAACGCACCAATGGTTCAACTAAGGTGACATGTCAGCTAGTGTGAGGAGCGATAGAGTGTCAACATACCCAGACAAACTTGGCACTGATCTGAAGCTGAGCAGGTATCCCTAAGCATGTCGGTGAGCGACAGCATCAAATTGGCTGGTCCGACTCACAGATACATGCAGAGGAGACTGAGATGAGAGCGACAATGATAGACACAATAAGCTTCAATCTGAACTGTGGGTATAGAAGAATGAGAGTTCGGACAGTAGAGTCAAAGGGGGCACTTACCCTTTGGCGAGGTTCGAGCAAGATACATAAACGATTGACAATGATGAGCATGAGGCATATGACCTTGTAAAAGAAGCGCGATGACGATTAGAAGAAGAAGTAACGACTGCGGACAGACACACCTGGAGTATCCACAAAAGGATGATAGAAAGGAAGAGGCCCAGCCCGGGAGGGAAGGCCTTATATCTATAGCACAATCAAAGAAGTCGTATTACACCAGGACGAGGACGTACAGGTATCCCCAAGATGCGATCTGAAGGGCGGGTAAACCAAGCTACTGAAGAGGATAGGATACATCACACTCACAGCGAAACCTGTATCACTAAACGGACATGAGTAGGAAGGCAGAAAATAAGACAGAAAACGTACGCAGCTATCTCCACCCAAAGCATGGCGATGTAACCAGTAAGCTTCATTTCATGAGAAGCTTGTCGTATTGAAAAGGACGAGAAATTTACCCTGCTGGCTCTCTTCGTTTCTAAGATGGCCGTCCATCCTACATGTATGGCGAAGCCGAACTAGGAATGGGAAGGCATGAGTGCGCGTTAAATTTGCCAACCGATAGATTACGCACGTAGAAACCGAACACAATGGACCCCAAGATTATATCTGTCCTTGACACCACCAATTCCTCAAAGCTGGAGCAATACGTCGGCTCAAGACACGGCCAGTTGTGAACGACGACCTACGGAAACTCTGTAGGGAAGCCAACGGAGATGGCCATAGTGATGATAATGAAGGAGGGATATACATCCTTTGCTGAAATATGAGAGGAATATGTAACCAGCGAAAAAGGAGGCAATGATCGCAGTCGCGACTTCCGCGTAAGAAAATCTAAGAAAATCGATCGGGTCCGATCGTGTGGATGTATTTCACAAACGCGTATCACCAAGAAATGGACCAATTGGCGCGCCTGGCGGGTATCAGAGGTACCGACGGGCTCAATGGCGGCGCCGCCTCCCACAGGGCCAGAAGAACAAGCTAGAACAAGGTCACTGGTCCACGTTTACCGCGGTGCTCCGTGTATTTCCCAGCCCGAAAGCTAGTGGCACAGATGATCGCGTATCAGAAGATTTTAGCCGACCATTGCGCGACACTCAGGAGCCCCAGTTCAACGTGAGAGGTGTCGACAATGACAAAATGAAAAAAACGTGCACGTGCTCGGGCATCCGCCTGGCCGCTTTCCTGCCTCTTTGGGCATCACTCCTAAAAGTCGGGCCAGTCGGAGTTCTTCGTTCGTATGCTCAGAACTGTGAGTTATCAACCACTATGTCAATTTGGGACTAGCCAAGTCATTATCTACCACAGAAACCATGTATGTATAACTTGGAATACTGCGCCACATTATACAAGACTCACATTCCTTCATCTACCTTAGTACTATACCCACTATGGCCGAGTGGGACGCGAAAATGAAAAAGCAAATACTGAATTCGAAATGAAACGCGGAACTTCGCAGCACCACCAACAACACAGAAGGAGTTACAGCACAAGTTGACAGAGATTGACATCAATCCTTCACGGATACCCGCCGCGGTACTAAAGCTTGACTAAAGCAGCGCTAAAAGATGCTTCTATACTTAACACAAGCCACAAAACATTTCCACAAAACATTCCATCTCGAAAAACATCCCAAGCAACCAAGTTCCGCGAATGGTGAGGACGATATCGATACACGCAAAGTTCGACTCAGGAGTCGTTCCCAAAGAGGCAGGTGGCTCAGGGCTAATCCCAGCGGACGCGCCTCTGAATCCTGATCCGTCGACTATCAACTCCTCCCGCGTCCCTCGACGCAATAGCGGACACTGGAGCATAATTAAACGTTATCATGGTTCAGATAAATAGCATAACGATATCGCCGCCTCTTATCAACAGCTCCTGTGCTTGGGCGGGCGACTTCAGCCAGCTGGAGGCCTTGTTCAACAGTCCTTACACCGGCGCGGTGACAACGCGTACATCCACCGTGAATGGGTACAAGGAAACAGATGCGAACGCTGTCCGTATCTTTCCACTCTCAATATCATGTCCTCATGTACTCTAGGTCGCGTTTACAACGTCTTCAATCTCTTCTCTCAATTCCTACGGATACTCTCCTTATCCACTCTCGTATTATCTCTCATGGGTGGAGACCATCTTAACCGGTCCATCATCCTCAAAATTCCCAAGCAAGCCTTTCATTATCAGCGTAACGGCTGCAGCTTGGTCTGACCTCGAGTCCATCCTGGTCTCCGTCCAATCGCTGCGCACCAAGCTGTCCGATCGCCAATCCGGCGGTACATCTCGCATCGCGATAGAGCTCAACACGAGCTGCCCAAATATGGGCCCCACATCCCCGCCCTCAGGCTACAAATTCACCGATCTCCGCGAGCTGTTGAATGGGCTGGAGACCGCGCATCGCAAAGACCCCACGCTAACCATCGGGCTCAAGATGCCCCCATACGTGTACCAGCAGCAGTTCACCTACGTCCTGAGCGTGCTCAGCGACTTCTCGTCCGCGACCATGGTCCAGGGCGGCGGGATGAAGAGGCGCAGCCCCTTCGCGTTCTTGACGTGCACGAATACACTGGGAAACTCTCTTTTGTTCCCGGACCAGGTCGCACATAACGAAAAATCAGGCGGGCAGGACTATGCTGTGCCGACAGCTTTGGGCGGATTAGCGGAGAGGCCTTGCACGCGCTTTCATTGGGAAACGTCTTTACGTTCCACAGATTGCTGCATATAGAACGCCCGAAGGAGTACGATGGGCTGGAGAAGATTGTTATTATCGGCGTAGGTGGAGTGACCACGAAGCAGGCTGTTGCAAGAATGACTAAAGCCGGGGCCGAAGTCGTTGGGTACGTATCATGCAGCTTCTCTTAGTGGCGCAGATCGATCTTATCATGTCTTTTTCTTTAGTGCCGCCACACTGCTAGGTAAGGAAGGCGTCAAAGCATTCGAGATTCTCTCGAGAGATTGATTGATTGCAAGTAGTAGCCGTATTGTGTCTGTAAATGTACAAATGAAAAAGCTTATAACGATATGAATAATGAAGACGGTGTGAAGACTCCGTAATGGTGGCTACAGTAAAAATATAATGCGAACATCGACTCTAATATTGGATAGGCCAAGTAGAGACGTCCCAAGGCGAAGAAGCGGTGTCATAAGAAGGAGGAGAAAAAGAGGACGAGGATTCATATTGAGTCTGGTAGAACTCATACCCGCCATATCCAGAAGGATCATACATGGCGTCGAGGGAGGTGTCAACGGTGTCGATAGGAACATAATCCGGGAACGAGTTCATAGCGTCGACGGAGAAGAGGTGCCCGCCGGCATAGTATGAGGCATCAAGCACAGCCGCTTCGTTGTACGAGACGTAAGTGCCATCAGCGCTATACGGCGCGTACTGCGCAGCGATGTATTCCTGCTAAAACGCAATATTAGCACACCTTTGCGCGAGCTGCATGACAAAAGTAGTACTCACCTCGGGAACAAGTGGGTTCGTAAACACAGGCTCAGGCTCAGGCTCTGTCGAGGATTGGTCCACGAGCGAGGACGTGTACGACGACGGGGATGTGGATGGGGTAGTGACCGGAGAAGGTGCCGCAGGAGCTTGCACCTGGGAGGTGCTCGGCTTCGCCACGACCACCGCCGCGGCCTTCTTCTTTGTAGTCTTGCGCTTTTTCTTGGGCGCCGCCGGAATGGGCGGGAGCTCATTCTTAATGAACTCCTCCAATGCGGCCCCGTAAGACCCGCAGAGTAGCGCTCCGCGATTACAAGGCTCCGATTAAGATCAGCCTCCGTCTTCCTGTTGGACTCCCGCTTGCACTTTTCGCGACGCGTCGGGCGGTAGATGTAATCCGGATACTGCTCGAGGTGGATGCGCTTCCGCTCGGCCGCCATATCCTGGAAGGGTTTCTTTTTCTCCAGCGGAAGTGCTTTCCACACGTGTCCCGCCATGCGCGAGATGTGGCGGTAGTCGTGCTCGCCGATGTTCTTGGCCGCTTTCGCGATGAAATCGGAGCGGAAGAGGATGAACGAATTGGGTGGCCGCTTCACTTGGGTCTCGTCATCGCGGCGACGTCGTGGGCCCAGAACAGATGGCGGGGCAGGGTCGTTGGGGCGGGAGAGCCTCGGGCCGAACTGGCGGGGGACAGGGTAGAATCCGAATCGGGAGTGATGGGCGTGGTGAATGTGAGGGGAGTGTTAACGGTGAAGGTAAAGGTGTAGGGCTGATTGAGGGGAAAATCTGAGCGAATGCCATCTGGATGATACGATATTAGCTGCAATGGAGCGCGTAGTAAGGGAGAATATCACTTACGGGCATCGGAATACTGGGGAGGGACGCTGGGGGCATCTTTGAGCGGGGGAGAAAAGCGAGGGAACGAGGAATGCCAGGTGTAACAGCCAGGCTTTATACCCAGCGTCATCCTCGGCATTTCAGAGGGCGCCAGAGGCGCCAGACGTTGACTGGAAGTCCGCCCTTCGCTAATAGCACGTCGAGGCGATTTGCTTCCATATTGGGACTGGTGAACGCTGATGTGAAAGTGCAGAGGGATGTGTCAGCAGGGTGGTCTCCGGAAAATGATGGCACTTACCATCCGGAGAAGATCCTCCACGAGGTTCAGAAGGGTCCAAGTCTCGCTGTGATAATAAAAAAGAGCCGCCTCTAATCAGAATATCTCGACGGTGGCATGACTTTCGGATCTTGGTTGAGCACCCCAAATCATGGTGGCCTCGTCTTGTTCGCTGGGACGACCATAAGGATACATCCAGGCGGTGTTCGTCGCCAGAGCCAGAAAGAGAAGAAGAGCGGCATCATCATTTAGGACTGTCACAACGACACAATGCATCCGAGCCTTGCGCGTCATTCAACAGGTCCCACGTCGCACACTACCAAACATGGTTGAAGAGGAATACGAGCCTTGTTTCTAGAAGACAACCGCCGCAGAAGCTCGAACAATGGCGATGGACGTGGATAAGACATTTGCTCAATGCGGGTTCGTGATATCGATTAAAAGCTGTCATGGGAAGCGCTGCAAAAAAAAACACAGAAGTTGATCAACGATAAAATACTTATCACGGTCCGAACACGCCATTCACTAGCACATCCCTCCATCGACTCCCTTTACCCGAACTTACATCACTACCCCCTATTTTACGCTGTATGACCACGCTTGGAACAAGAGAATAGCTCTTCACGCGGTTGCTGCGAATGAGCCATGCGAAAGCCTGGTCGATCGCCCTTGAGTACGCGAAGGGCGGGTGTACGAGATGTAGGAATAGACGGCGTGCGCCAGTCCGAGAGAGCGCGTAGGCGTGGGTACATTTTGGGTTTCTGGATGGATGCAAAGCGCTGCCACTTTCAGGGGACGCGATAGCAGGGTAATAAGACTCGTTTGACCAACAGTGACCTGAGAGATCCAATTCAGAAATATATTTAACGGAACAACGTGCATCAAACCTAGGAAAACCATGTCCCAATCTTGTGGCAACGCGCTCCATACGCGACCAAGGCGATCCCGAATGTCCCGCTCCATGTCAACATCGTCCTCGATGACGAAACCGACGTTGTGGTCCTGGGAATGAGCGATTCGCTTAATGACGGAAAGATGTGAATCCCAACAGGCGATTCGGGCAGGACTGAGAATTTTGTGTTCCGATACATTAGAGTAGAATGGCGCCACGGTGAAGTCTCTTTGGGCGGCAAGGACAGGCAAACCATCAAGACGATCTGGTACAGGCATATCCCAGAACGAGCGCTGAGCGGTATGGAGGGACACGTTACTGAGGGCGAGACTGTCGATGTTGGAGGGCCATTTGAAAGGAAAGCGCGTTGAGCTGGTGTCAGCGATTGTCGTGTTACTGGGATACTGCATGCGAACGGCACGAACTTGCTGAAGGATAGCAGTGATTCTCTTGTCAGAAGAATCAGTTGCTGCGACATATTCCAGGTCCAAACCGAGAGCGCTTCGCAGATGTTCCATTTCTGCGTGACGATCGTCGCGCCGAGGAAGGGAGACTACAAACGTTGTGGAGGATTCGACCAGATAAACGGGCGGTTTGCGGAAAAAGGCGAGTTTCCAGTGCATCGCGCCTATGCGCTTGGAGCAGCAGAATAACAGAATGGCGATGACGATCAGAAAGAAAAAGGAGAGAAGTCGCCTAGAAGGCAGGAACGGACGTGGTCTGTATGTGCTGGGAGATGGCAGGTATTTCTCAGAACGAATCCGAGGCATGTTTTGTATAAATTGGTCACGTCGTGGTAAGCGGACAGAGTGGTATAAGGAAGAGGAAGGCATTACCATTTTGGGTCAGATGCGCCACGTTGAGGTAGATGTAAATTACCAGAAGTAATTTAGCCTGGTAAATTACAGCTGAAGTGGAAAAGGCAGATAAATCAGAGTAAAACAGGTATTTCGGTAGGGGGTAGTGGCGAGAATTCCGAGGCTGGGAGGATCATAACTGACGGATAGTTTGGAGGGTGGTCGGGCGCTCCATTGGCTGCATGGACAAGTGTCACCCGACGGACTATTGTAAGGTATTGCGCGGACGCTCATCGATATCCTCACCTCCGGGTCACCTTTTCGCTGCTTGGCTGGCCAGAAAAAGTATTGCCCATTGAGGTGGATGGAAATGTGAATTTACTTGTAATTCACAGCTAATCTACGTGCTGATCAGCGGTAATTTGCGAGAGCTTCCGGGGGTACTCCAAGCTTCTGTTAATCTCCCGTAATTTACAACGGTAAATCTGGGCCACTTCGTGCACGGTATCTCTTTTTCCTTATTGCAGGAATACAAACCAGGCTAACAATAGGTGCTCGTTATCAGTAGCACGAGTCCTATTGACGAGATGGTGTGTGGGAAGCGCCACACAAGGGCGTAAGGGAATATGCAATGGCCGGGGACAGCGTTAACTCTCGTCTTCCCGTGTCGTCGCGGTGCAACGCTCTGGTACGCGCTAATTCGTATACGGATCTCTCCGCGCGACTAACGAGATCGTTTTACATTCCAGAGATATTTTGAGAGTCCGTGTGGAGTTAAATCATGGCGTGCCCAACGACGGCACAGGTGTCTATTTCAGTGCTTGGATTTGGTGTTCAAAAGTACAGGATGCGAATTTGATGGATCGAGAGGGGACCCTCATCTGGTGCCCGAATGGAATCATATCATATTGCATGCATATGAGAACATGAAAGTGTATAGCGAAGAAATCCGCGGTGCCTTTACCGGTTCTACACACACACAAATCAGCACCACAGTACGAGCTGTATTACTAGAAATACACACCTTGGTGAACCCAATGGCAGCCGACTTTTCACGGAAACACTGACGGCAAAGGTCGAGGCCGTACTTGCGGATTAAACCCGCCTGGTGGGCGCAGAGCCGGCTGGCAATCCAAATCCAATGAGCCTCTCGCCCTCTCATCTACATCGAGAGCACTGACCATTGACGGCTGCCCTTTCCGTATTTTCTGGGGCGCGAGAACCAAACGGCGTCGTGGGTCATTTTGTATAGATTTTCGTGTGTTTGGAGACTGTAACAGGACAGTTGAGACGGCGGAGCGATAGAGAGGCTAGACAAGACGCACTGGGCCCAACGAGTTTACGCACTTGCACAGCGAACAGAGGAGGTGATAATTCTGATCGCTTAGGTAAACTTGGTACTATACATGCGTCTGGTTTAGGTTTAAACTCCGACATGCCGATGCGGCAATGCGTGGCGCTGAGGCGAGAAATGCTATTGAAATCGGTGCAGAGCCTTGTCAAGCGGCATGTCAGACATTGTCAGTTGTCTGTAGTTACAGCTCGAATCCAAATGGCAAGGGAGTCTCTGCCGTGTACAACGACATCAATCCTATCAAATGAACTCGACTCGAGGGAACAGGTGCTGAGCACGTTCCCAAAAATTCCATAGTTTGCGACACGTAGATGACCAAAGATACAAGTGATATCCGAGCATAAATCTAACAAAACCACTGATATGTCGTTCAAGTCGTAGAATGAGAGAACCGTTAATGCCTTCTATGCGGACTACTCCTCCTCGACCGATGCTACTGTCGCGCGACCTCGATCTGCGACGCTCCCTAGACCTGTCGCGCGAGCTACGATGACGAGACGACCGCTCTCGCGACCGTGGGCGCTCGCGCGACCTCGACCTATCACGAGGTCTGCGTTCCCGAGATCTCGACCTATCACGACGGTGGGTCTTTGACCTCTCACGCGAGCGACTGCGTGATCTATCTCGCGGTCGATGATGCCGGTCTCGATCCCGTTCACGTTCACGGT
>JADNRX010001339.1:0-10970 GCA_015501595.1 Hymenopellis radicata
CACAGTACGACTCGCCTCGGTTCCGCCCGCCTCTGGCTAGTTCGCTCCATGATCTCCCGTTTGGACTCGGAACTGTTTGCGTACCTGGTACGTGTCTTGTTACAGTCCTCGCCGCCCCGAAGTCTAACTCTTGATATAGTCTTAGTCTAGACAACACAAGAATTTAAGGTATGTCACACTCGCTGGCGCCGTTCCTTCATTTGACTTAACCGTTCTTATCTACAGGTCTCGATGCCCACTTAGGGATAGTGTACAACTTTGTACACCGCATATCTCTGTTTGTTCGGGACGCCGTGGATGGTCTTCTCAAGACATATCCTGTGGTTTACGGACCACCCTAATGTAAACGTTTGCATAGCCCTCTTCGTAACACTCTCCTTATCGACTGGTATTAGTGTACCCTTACCGCTGCCCTGTTCACGTCAGTAAGACTTTCCTTTTCTTGTTGTTCGACTACTCACCACTTTTGTGTTTCTGCAGGATGGTGTTCACCGACCTGCTCGCAACGTCAACGGAATCATTTGGCTCCGTGCCGGTGAACAACAGTTTGGCTTCGTGCCGGCTGCCAGTGATCCACGAGACGGCGGGGAAACAGTGTAGTTATACCTGACATATGTCGACCGTGTTCTATTGGGGGCTGACCTTTACTTTCGATTTCATCGGTGAGTTGTCATCATCACGCTACTTATCTATGCTTTTTACTCACGTATTTACAGGAAGGACGTCGCGTCCCGTCAATTGTAAGTGTCATTTGATATGATATCGCATTCAATACTGACTTTACGGTCAGCTTTTACTAATAGTAATACCTCGACTCGGCGGCCAGTCAAATACTGGACTTTTCAATGTGGTCGACGTGAACGTGGGACGCTTGGCTCCGCACCAGGCATTCGCTAATCGGTTAACGTTCGCGACTTCCTGGCTCTGCGACGGGGATGTGAAATTTGTTTCATCTACGTGCGACAGGTTGTCCTTGTATGTGTTCTCGCTACTGTTGTGCGAACTGTTCGGATGCTAGAATGATATCGGTGAGTCTTGGTTGCCATTATGCAGGTTTACTCTGATCTTGACACTTGTTGTTTCCTGGCAGATGTACGCAACGCGGCGTCTACCTCGTCGCCGTGCTGTGTTCGCGATATCACGCATTCCATGGTTGGGTAAGCCTTCTTTACTCCTAGTTGTAACAGCTTTCCTAACCTCTTGCTGCAGCTTCGAGTAGTTAGACCATTTCGACTAGCTTGTTACATTTACTACAGTAGAGTACCGTGCTTTGCAGCTTCGTTAGCTTTGCGAATGGTGCGTCGACTGTTCCCCAGCCTAAACTCTACTAATGGTTCGTTCACAGGAACAGTATCCGCACAGTTCCCCTGCGTGACTTGAAATTGAGACCTGCCCCGTCGAGGAAAGTTTCAATTGACTCGCCGAGAGGTAAGGGTTGAGGACGAGGAGACGGCTTGCTCCAAACTTAGCGTTCGATGGCAATAGGTAGAGGTCATCGCAGTAGAACTGCTTGGATATTATTTCTGTCGGAACTGCGAGTTTCTCGCTACTGGCGCCGACATTACTCGATGAGAAAGACGTGACTACGTGCTAAGTAGTTTGGTTGGATGCGGTTTAAGCAGGTCGAAGGTTGCCGGGAGCATGGCCTTGTCCTCGCAGTGGCATTAGAAACTGGTCTAGTGAATGGTCAATTCTGGCAAAGGAGCACGAAAGACAATATCACGCACCTCTCGGGGGATATGGAGACACCAACACAGAAACCCTTGCCCTAGACGAAGCTCTCGAGTGCTGTGCCTGCAACCAGCGAACAGGAAGTCCATGATTTGACGTCAAGATGATGCCTCCTATGTAGAGAGATACAGTGTTTAGCATTAGTAGCAAGAGAGCGGAAGGCTTGCCTGCACCTGATCAAGTCAACGTTGGGCCTTCCGACATCCGAGCTGTAACTCTCTAATCCCAAGTTCAACGAGCGGTCGAAGAGGGACAAAGCCTCTGACAATAGTGGCAAGTGCTGAAATCGGATGCCATGGTGGTGGTCGGTGACAGAGTCGTGACCACCGATCTTTGATCACAACCACGAAGAGCAGCCCCTTCACCACCACCGATGAGGCCAATGAGTGCGGACAGACCACGACCGGCATCTGCTGCGTCCAGGCGGCCGGTCTCGAGTGTCACGCCGCGCGCGACTCCGAACCAAACGGTACGGCCGTCTTCCAGCCAGTCAATACACCATCCGTATAGCGGTACCATACGACCATCTTCGAGTCAAGGAATACGACCTTCAACGAGCCAAGGCATACGCCCGGTGTCAAGTGCCTCCATGCGCCCAATATCCCGCCTTACCGCACGCCCTCAGTCGCGTCAATTGCGGGCCAATCATCTGAAAATTGTGTCACTGTGCGAACAACTGGTTCGCAACCTCCAAGGCGATGAAGACGAGACGGAATACCACTCCAGCATCGACTACGCGACCCGAAGCCTCAGTCTTGAGGGCACAATGCTCAACAAGGTTGGGGTCACTATTGAGCAGGCCGCAGTGGACAGAACGATGCGTGGGTGCGCCTCACTACGCGTCAATGTCGAGCTAGATTCATTGATTACTCGACTAGGCATGTGCAAAAGGCTCGAATACATTCTCACGACGCCCTTGCAGACGCACTTGAAACCTCTTACAAACGTCTGAAAGAGAACTTTGAAAAGGAGCACGACCTTGATCAGGAAATAAAGGTACATCAAGCATTGTCGTTCGCGACGACGTCTGACTTGCGATAGGCTTTACCATCCCATCTGCAGTTGCTCGTAAGTCGGCATACTACTCAGATTCACTTGCCTGATCTACAAAGTAGTTTTGTTTAGCAAACGCGCCCGAGTCTAGCACCTCAACCTATGCGTCATCATATCTCTTCAATCTCAACGCTCCTCCTCCTGCCGTAGAGGTTCTGACATGGAAGAAGATCCTCGAAGACGACCCATTCGAAGGAGAACATTGGGAAGGCGTATACGGGATGCCACCAGGGAGCATCAAGAATCAGCGAGAACCAGACTCGGACAGTGACGCGTCCTCTCTTTGGTCTCTTCACTCGGACGAGCGCTCGTCGGACTCGTTGCCCACACCACCAAGATCACCTTCCCCCACGTCTTCGCCGGCTTTCACACCGTCACTTCCAGACATACGGTTATCTGTGCTTCATCGAAAAGAAGTCGAGGACCTTCAGGCCAGACAGTATTGGCGCAGTGACTGGAGGATGCCTGTGCAGGGTATGAGCACGAGATTTGATATTGGTAATGCTAGTACATTAGGTACGGAGCGGCCAGTTATTGACGTCTTGACGTCCTAACAACTTGGTTAGGACCAACATTACAGAACGTGATGGGGCGCAATCGAGCTGTCCCAACTGAATTTGTGCACCTAGCCGACGTAAGCCTGCTTGCACTCGCGTATTCCGTGTCTCTAATCCAAAGTCCTAGAAATACATCTACGAACATGACGCTGTGCGGGAAGTACTGATAGCCTTACAAGGTCGCAGCAACATAATGCTTCACTGGCAAAATGACGCGTACCGTGCAACACCGAGATTACTGCATCTCTCCCTCGCATCTCAGGCTTCCATCCTGGCGTCCCTCGGCGAGCGATGTACCTGCCTAAAGCACCTGCGTAACTTTGTCACACGAGTTTTCAGCACACCAACGAAGACGCGAACATTGGAGGCGTTCGCCGATGCAGTGGACGCTGAGCTACGTCTTTTAGATACCTGGTGTGCAGGAAAGGAGGAACAGATTGTTTTGGCTACTAATGGGGCATTGCCGGGGCAAAGCCTCGTCGTGAGTTTGTTGTCGCTGGAGGTCCAGACACGCGACAAGTTCGAAGGTGCTTTTTCTGTGTTATTAAGCGTCGTGCGAAGTGTCTTTGGGCAAGACCATTCACCGAGGGCATCGCCGTCGACGACTACGGCTGCTTTGTTGGATCGGCTCTTCGCTGTGATACAGGAGAACCTGGAGCGAGGCGAGCGTATCACTGCAGGCGTCGTGATGAGAGTCTTCATCCGAAGCTCTGAGCCGCTTTGGAGCATGGTGGGTCAATGGTTGAAAGACGGCATGGGCATTGGGGATATCGACGACGAGTTTTTCATTGAGAGCAACGGCTTGGGTTCCGGTGCGTTTGGAGTGGGGCTGTTGGATCCGGGGAAGCGTACACTCTGCGTTACGAGGATGGCCGTCGAAAGGGGACGTTCTTCGGGTGCGTCTCGTCTTCTCGCATCATGCTAACATCTAGAACGTCTTGGTGAGTGCGCGGGTTTCCTATTTGGGACTTACCGCCTGCTAGCTCGGGCTTGAATATCTCTTGAACTACGCACTGTGTACAACTAGGAATCAGAGCAATGAAACTTGATATTCTTTGGAAGAGCCTACCGTAGGACAAAGAGAAAAGTTAGCAATAGCGTGTCCTCTCCTGTGTGCGCGCGCCACTGTGGCTGTGTTGGCTCGGGGATCGTGGACGTCGAATAACTCTTGAACGACGAGGAGTGTTCAGCTGGGCCTTGGAGGAGAGGAAGAGGCTGTCATTTGGAAGAGCCTACCGTAGGAAAAAGTACAATAATCGAAGACAAAGTTACAATTAACGTATGTGGTGGCTGTGCAGGTACTGAGAAATGAACGCAAGTCCACGTTTTCTGCAGGAAAAATGCCAGCTAGCGCCCGGCCTGACGGGCCCCAATGAGCCGAAAAGGAGCCCCGAGCGCATTGCTCAGGGCTTCTCTTGGCTCGCACCAGTTGATCAGACTGATGGCCTCATAGAGGACTTTACCGGAACGTCCGCGGACGGCGTACCACAGTGTGGAACGTCTGACACGTTTCCCTTTCCCCAAGAGCCCCGCGGCCGTCCCGGTGGACGGAAGGTTAGCTCTTGGCTTCCAGGACCCGTGCCATTTAATGCAGTGGGAGGAGAACAAGACTCTGAGGCTCTGCTGTTGTCCAGAGGGTTTATATACCCTCTCGCGAGTATTTCCCGTGACTTTCGCTATCGGACCACTGACGTACACACGGACTTGGCACACCGTTGCGCCACACTTCTTCGTGTCCGATTCACTTCTCCGCCGTATCATTCGATAGCGGCGATTCGTAGCATTCAATCCATATACTCGACATCCTCTTCTGCTTCCTACATACTGCACTACAACCTCAAGGAAATCCGATCCTCCGTCATTCCAATATTCGAAGCATGCAGGGAACTACCTTGCGTACCTTGCCTATTCCGGGAACAGAGGTACTTTTACCTTTGTACACGGAATAGTAAGGTACTACCATAGTGTTCTTGCCATTGGTGTCGGTCGACGCGGAAAATCAAGAACAATCTCTAGGGGTCTCCACCGTAACCGTACAATACGGTTTACGGCACGCTTTATACGGTATACCCGTACCGTACCGTAAGGCCGCTTGATGTGTGTCTTACGGTTACGGGTACGGTACGGGTGATCGCTAGCGGGACGAGGAGGGACACTGAGCCAAGTTGATGTACCCTGCGGGACACAACACGACCAGGCGCGTTTATTTCCGCCACTAGACCCGAAGTCCAATGTTCACCGACGCGTCCACGCCACCCGGTATACGGGTGTGTACGGTACCTGAAGCCGTCCCGTAACCGTGCCGTATCAGTGAAAAACCGGACCCGTAGAGCACCGTAAAGTTTACGGCCGTAACCGTATACGGTACGGTGGAGACCCCTAACAATCTCATGAATACACCGGACACTGAGATTGAACAGAACTTGGAACAGCAAAGTGACTAAAGATGCAGCGGGCAGGGTCTTACAAGTCTAGAGCCCTGAAACGTAAAATCTCCCATGTCATTGTTTGGTAAGGAATACAGACGTGTTCGGCAAGTCATTTCCCTCCCGCCATCACGTCTCTCACCAGCAACTTGTCCCGCTCGTCTGCTCCATTTCTGTCGTCTCAGTGTATTTTCAGTCTTCTACAATGGTTTCAATGAGAATGGTAAGCTTACCTTGTCTTAACGCTGTTTCGGCGCTGAAAATTCACATAGTCGACGCTCGCCTCCCGAACAAGTCTTTCAGTAACGAGTCTTTCAGTAACGGCATGACCATAGACAGTTCGCGAGACGACAGTCGCTCAATCTGTCCAGATTCGAGTTGGGATTTCGGGAGTGTTCAGCGAGAGAGTCGGTAAGTCGGTTGTCGTCTTGAGTCCCGGGTTCGCCAGCTGAATTTTCATATAGTCTTCGACGTTGAATGGCAATGGGATGAGCAGCAGGCGAGCGTCTAGCGAAATAGTCGCTCAACTGCTCCAGATCCGGGTTTGGATTTTGTGAGGTGCCAGGAGGTCAGTCGTCGTCTTGAGCAATCGTCGTCTTGGTTCATTCGCTGAAATTTCATACAGTCGTTGTTGTTCCAGGGATATCAACAGGCGCGTCGAAGGCTGGAACGACATACAGATAATCGACAGTACCCCAGTTCATCCAGATCCGGGCTCAGCATTTTGGAGTCACACCGAGAGCAGAGCGGCTCAATTCGTTCAGATCCGGGGTCAGAATCCGCAGGAGGAAATAGAATGTTGATAAAATGATTGAGGATATAGTGTTCGTCGGCAGTAGGGCATAGCAAGGTGCGTCGACAACTTTCCCTTTAGAAGCAAGAAGGCTTAGTCTGTCTAGAGCAGACAGAAGACATTCGGATAAGACGGGCCTCCGAGGCACAAGATAACCAGCAATGACGAGGAACACGAATTCGTAAAGCCGTCGAGGGTCGATCGATCCAGGGTGTAGAGAGAAGAGTCCCGCGAGATGACGGCCGGAAGGAGGTTGAACAGAGCACGTCGATCACACGTGACGGCCAAGGTTCGTTCCGAACCACCACCTTCTCAGACGTGTAAAACTCACTCCTTGCAGGAACGACGCGTCACGTCTTCTTGAAAATACCTCGTTCCCCGAATATCGACGTCTCGACTCTCGACCTGTTTGACTCGCGACTTGTACGAATACTCCTCCTCCAGAGATTACGACGCCTGCTTCAAGTTCTATCGGAAATTCAAGCCAGGCAACCTCTTGGGACGACCAGATGGAGGCGGCCCCTCCCCGATACGTATACCCCCAGTATGATGGCACCAGCTGCTGGAATTGGAGAAACCGGATCGTGCAAATCGTTCGTCCTCGCCGGACCGGCTTTTTTCCCAAGAAAATGGTACCTATTCTCCGTCATTTTCCACTCGCATTTCTGACCCTTATTAGATCAAATCGACTTCATTTCTTGCGTAGATCTGATGAGATCCCCTTCGCACTGGACGTTCTTTCGCGCCTGGACGGAGAGGCGGCTGCGCCGCCTCCTAGAACTTCGACAGTCATTGCAGGCGGACATCCTCCCTCATTTACCTCATGAACACAGAACCTTGTGACTTGTACAGCGTGGTTGCCCTCGCCGGGCAGGCATTTTGGTCCAGCAAAAAGGTGAAAATTCTACCCTTATTTCGACGGATTTCACCTTAATTCTCGTCAGATTCAACTTCATTTCGGGATCAATATCATGCTTTGTTGAGTGGATCCCCCTTAATCCAACACGCGAGCTTCGCCCAGAGAGCTTGTCAGCCGCTTCGCGGCTTCCGGACTTGCCGCCACACCTTTTAGCATTGTTTTCGTGTCGCTTAACTTGACGGCAGGTTTGGACTCGGCCGGTACGCGATTCATCATCCATTTGTTTAGTATTCTTACCTCTGTTATGCAGAATGGTTCTCGCATCGGCGGCTTTCACTCGACAAGCCCGGGGACGCTGCACTCAGCAGACACGGACCTTCATCGCCGAGCCCAGAAATACGTCCATTTCAGATATCCGTCGCCGTTTGATGGCGATCTGAATCTCGCTGCATGCGGCGTTACCTTCGTATGTGCGCTTTTGGACGGCGAACTCGTTTCCGGGGATATGCCTTGGTCTGCTTGAATTCATAGGCGGGGAACCCGTGTCTGGCTCAGGATTCAAGCAGCAGTGACCAGCGGCTGAACGCCGCTGCGCCCGCGCTGCGGGCTTCTCACTGCTGAGGAGACAACACCGTGGACGAGAAATTGCGCCACACCAGAAACAACGGCTGTTACGACTTCGCCGTCCATGATGGGCTTGGAGACAGCGAGGACGACGACCATACGGGCGCCTCGGTCGCTAGTTTTACCGCATGTGAAGGTCAGGATCCGACATCTTCAATAGTAATATTGGAATAGGACGGTTCGTACCTTTCACTTTGCTTCGATCACTTCCCGGACTTAAGTCTTGGTATTTCGTAGCGAGGGCGACTGCGTCGCCGTCTTGCTGCCCTGCTCTTTGGTGATCTGGAGCACTTCTGATGCGGTGTATTGGCGGGCTTAGGAGCGAAAGCGCGGGTAGCGGTCGTTGTAACCAGTAAGACTACGTAGATTTTACGCCGTTAGAGAGATCTACATGTATACTACGCGAGAAATGAACCCTTTTTGTCCCATTCTTTATTGCGCGAAAGTAAGAAAAGTGACTTCATTCACTTCAAAAGTGTTACTTAGACTTCATTACAAAATGTTAATCATAAAATAAACACCCGTTCAAGACAGTAGAGATGCCTAAACTACTGTAGAAAGTACAGTAGAGTATCCTACTAAAACATGGGAAACACCTAGAGTCGGAGAAATTCACCGACTTACCGATATACCACATGTCAACTTTTACGAACGAGTGAGTATGCCGGAAACCAATAAATGCGACTTCTTGAAAACTTCCTTCCAGGGGAACCCAGAAACTAGTGCGATCGATATCCGGCACCCTGAAGATGATGTGCGTCCTGTCGCCAGGAAGACATCGCATGTGATAGGTGGGATATTCACTCCGCTCACCCAGCGGGTATACCAAGCTGGGTCGACGTTCCAGAAGTTCTATCGTCTCGGAATTGACGGGGAAATGTCATGTTGGAAGTCCTAGATCGAGTCCAGGTCACCTCAGGTGATCGGGTAAACTTGCACTCGAACCACGACCACTCCGATCTCGACTCGGTTACACCAACGCGTACCTTTGCTTTCCCGCTCTCTGACAACTCTTGGAGACCTGAATTTACTGGGATATTGCTTTGACGGTTACGTAATACGGATTCCGATGGTCGCTTGAGGACTGGACGCGCTTTTACGCCCGTTTTCGCGTCAACCACCCAGCGAGGCGTCCTGGACCCTGAGCATCGATAGCACGAGGATTTCCTGGACCCTATGACGCGTCTGGGGTCTTTCCTATCTTATCTCTCAACTCCTAGATGCGGGGAAATGACGCAAGTGGTCGTTCTCCTCCTCCATCCCTCCGACACTTTGGGCGAAAACACGCTTCCCGGTCGAACTCTGCCAATATGATGGCTACAGGAGTTATATATATTGTTGTGGGCCTATATTCCACTGCTAATTTCCTCAAGAACCCAATAACTACGCGAATAAACCCGAATTCAATGTGGCACGAACAAGGTTCGTGCCTTTTCCATCGTTCGGCCGCTTCAACTTAACCCTGTACTTGTGACATTCAACTAGGACGTAAACGGCAACCTTTATTCGCATTCAGAACGGTGGATATTGCAACGCGAAGCGGTGCGAATGTCCGCCGCCACGAAATACCAATCTGTAAGTTTTTTCAGTTCCCCGTCTGTCCGTTCTATATGACTCACATCAGATGATCAGGGTCCTCTCCTTGAAACGATTGCGGCATTTTGTACAGCGGAGACTTGGCGCGAACGAAAGGAATGCAGAATCAGTTCATTCTGGAGGAGGAGGTAAGTCCAACTGGTTTCCAGTTACCTACGTGCAACGGGTCTGCGTTCCTTCATAGACTTCACATGCAATGTTTATTTGTGAGCTATTTCTGTTGCTGTTATGCTGTCAGGGTGCTCAGTTCGCGTAGGAAACGGAAATGAGTCCGGGTGGCGGCACAATAATTGGCTTGGAACTTTCAAAGTTCTCGGCTCAGCGGGTATTCGCGCATCAGGGTCTTGATTCTCCGAATCTATTTACGTCTTGCGGAGCCTGGACTACTGGGAAACGATATATAAGGCCATGGAATCCCTCCGAAGTCCATCATCACCTACTTCCTTCCTTTCTTCCCACTTTCGACCTGCCTTCTTCCTCGTTCATGCCCATGTCTTATATCACTGTTTCTTCTTTGCCAGCATTGCTCTCGACGTCGCTGCCGACGCGCTCTCCATCGCCATCCCGACGCGTTCAAAAAGGTCACGTTGACGTGACAGGTGGGTTTCTTCCTACCACCATCATACCACTCTTGTTGACTCGATCTTGCCTCCAGTGCCCCGCCCTCGAGCCCGTTTCTCACCGCTCTGGTTCGTCGTCTTTGACCTGTACACGTCGCTAAGCTGGCTAACATTTCACAGGCTTCCTTCATTTTATGTCGTCGCCGCTGGCGACGCCCTACCTCATCGCCATTCGAACACGGGTTAGTTCACTTCATTTGCTTGTCGTCGACTGTCTTACTGAAAGGGCTCTTTGTGTAGGATTCCGCCGCGTCGTTGGTAGAATGCAATACGGGCTCGAGCATCGTTCTCTGGTGCGTTTTTTCTATTCCTTTCTGTGGTATCAACAGCTTACCTCGTCGTAGACCCACTTGTCGTCAGGCCTTCACACTTGGTACATCTTTTGTTGTCTCTATTGGTTCTGAACTCACGAAAGCCATAGACCTACCCTGCCGCTCACCCTCGGGAATGAATCTCAGGCTCTCACGGACGAACCTGCCGACGCTGTCCCGCCGACTGGCATCGCCGCGTTCGACCGTACCCGTGGACTGTTTGTCGACCTCTTTAAAGAACCATAGGCAAGCTCTCTTATGTCTTCGTTGCAATGCTAGACTTACCATGGCTTTCCAGTCTATCGACACGACTATGGACTCTTGGACTTGAAGCTTGCCGCCTCGACTAGCACGGTGAGTCGCTGATTTCGTCTTCTACAGTTCTTGAACTCATTCCTGT
>JADNRX010000134.1:0-131901 GCA_015501595.1 Hymenopellis radicata
AGGAGGAAGAGCACCGAGGTGATGATAATGGTGTGGATGAATGCGATGAGGCCATGGTAGTAGGAATGAGAGCTTGAGATTAGACTAGTTTCGCCCGTGCTGGCTTTTTGAAGTCTCTGGGTTCGCTCCTATTGGTAAGCAGAGACAGAAAGTCAGAGTGAGAGCGCGCACGGAAAGAACTACGAGTTTCGACGCGTTTCTGGCTGGGAGTGCCAGAGAGCTCGTGTAGTCAATGAAGTTGATGCATTAGATACAACCTAACATGGACAGTTACGAGCTATATGATCGTGTCGCAGGAAAGTGGACGTGAATTTCGCATACGATAAACAATTTCGGCATCTCTATTAGTGTCACTGAGAGATTACTTGAAAAAAAGGAAAGACTCGGCAAACCGCCTTTGGTTGACATTGGAACAATCACGTTCGAAAGGAAAGCAATGGGGATTCAAAGCGTCTCCATTTCGCAGGAAAGCCAGATCGAGTTCACTCCAGAGTCCAGATGGTATGCACACGGGAGATGTGTACACAAGGCGGGCGATTTGTGAGGACATCATGGTGGTCATGAAGAGAGTGAGCGGAAACCCTAACCCCGGTAGCACGCTTTGGGTCTGCTCATGTCATTGCTGTTACGCACGTACATGTCTTCCTCGATAGTAGCCGTACATGTTCAGTATCCTCCCATTCGCATCTCCAGAGCATATTAGCACAAGCCCACTTTGTGTACCGCACGAAATATTTGTATCTCTTACCGCCACAAAAGATCATGGCGCGCCGGGAGGAAACGAAATCCAAGGTGCGTAACGCCGCAAACGCTGCGCGGACACGATATACTAACGGCGCCTCTACAGCCATCCTACGAAGAGCAGAAAAGAGTCCGCAAGGAGCTTTATCATTGAGTAGTAATTGGCGTTAAGTACACCTTCAGCACACGCGTTGAGTGCCTCTTTGCGTTCGGCGCAAGTTACAATTTTTCCAAGGACCAGAAGGATACCGAGAAGAATCCCGTGGCCGCCGATTCATTCAAGTGCGGGGAGGCAGAACACAAAGCGCCGTCGAGGAAGTGATACTTCAGCATGATGTACCTTTCGCACTTCGAGACTGGCTGAATCATTTCCACCTCAGCCTCTTTCGCCTACTACAGGGAATTCTTGATCCATAGCTTCACGCTCAAGGTCCTTGAGTGAATCTGGACTAGCGGACGGGTATGCACTGCACGGTTTTGTCTGAATCTGCCGAAGAAGTCGTACTGGCGCACTGTGCGAAGGACTGCATAACCATACGACGAGAAGGGTGTCTTGTATGAGCAATCTGCCATCGGTGATGCGATAACCTGCGAGAAATCCACTTGAAGGTTTCGGCATGTTTGGGAGACAAACGCAGTGACAACGGCAGAGAATAACAATGCCTTTCTCGGTGGATCATGTCAGAACAACTTTGCATTCTACACAATGTACAACTCACAAAAACAAGCAACATGTCAAGGCCATCACCCCAGTCGGCGACCATCTCACGGTCAAACTTTCCACCTTCGTCTTCACAAGTCTTCCACACGCTCGCGGTGGGCGCCATCTCTTTGTACTGTTCATCAGGGGGTCCTTCGTTTCGTAATCAAACCGGTCAGTCGTCGCTGCAAAGGCCTCAAGAAAGTAGAGTTGGAACAGAAGATGGTAAATACCGAGCATGTACGTCTTGAACTCCGATCCAACTCCGGCTCAGCGGGAGTCGCTAGAGCATTGAGTTCCGAGTTTGGGCTCAGAGTTGATTCTTGAGACGATTCGGGAGCCTCCACAGGCATTATAAGTTCAACGGTATGTCGCTTCAAGTGTGGCGTGCGGGAAGATGTGACGGATACATGCAGCGGGAACAGGTTTTAAAAGAACCTGGATACGGGTATCAGCACGCTCTAATTGTTAGTGTGTCCATCACACGAAATCGTTTACCGCCGTTGAGGAAGTAGTTGTCTTTTCGCGGATGATCCTGCATAGTGAGTTTCATTATTGTCTTGCTGTTACAATCCGCCGGTTGTTTTTCACATACCAGAGCATCCAAGCATCAAGCCCGAAGCTTTGCGGGAAGTTGTCGACCCAGTCCCCAGCATACGCCCAGTTCTAACATATCGCTGCAAGTCTTTGGTCGCAAGAAAGGTAATGTTACACGCTTAGTCGCTGCCCGTCCATTTCTCCAGTGATTATGAGCCAATGACACGACGAAGCTGTGAACAAACAGTCCAGTTCGATTGTTGCAAGACTGTCCTCGAACGTTCAACGAGGTATGCGGATGCTGTGATCCGTTGACATGTTCTCAATTAACGACATATCGTCTCCGGCGTTTCAGTACCTGTACAGGTATGTCCTCGGTATATCCTTGCTTGTTTAAGTTGACCCCGAGGTCGTCGGTGTCGCTCTCTAGTCTTGGCGGCAACATCAACTCTAGCTGGAGTGACATTGGCCATCAGTCTGTGCAAAGGGAGTATTGGCATGTAAGTAGTTGACGGAAGGAGGGTCCCATACCTTTCGTGAGCGTGGTAACGCTCCTGCCACCCAATTAGCGCTGCTTTAACTTAAGAGGTTCGACGCTGGGCTACGAGTAGCTAAGTATCTCCTAGCATGCGAAGCGCGCGTTAGATGGTCGTAACACAGAGGTATACATTGTCGTTTTAGTCCGGTATTACATTATATATATGGCGGTCCAGAGCTACAAACGCCCATATTCAGTAACACAATCCACCTTGAGAGAAACGCGTGCTCACCTGTTCTAAACACCCCAACGTGAACTCTACGACTAGCAGGAGCACACCACCCCCCGGCGCGAGCCTCAGCACCTTGGGCAGGAAACCCTTATACAGAGCCGCCGCGCCCTCCTCCCGGAATATCGTGACCAAAGCGGGGTAAGTCCAGTTGTATTTGGGCGTTACGCCGGGGACTTTGGCGGTACCCTGTATACGGGACTTGACGACGTCGAAGGGCGTGTTCACCACGGTGCCAGCGAAACCACCGACAGAACCAGAGATGAAGTTGTTGAGGAGTTGGCCTTGTTGGCTCTGTGAAACTTGGAGTTTGTATGAGAGGAAGAAAGGGAAGGGAAGGAGACGCGCCTCAGCCTTGGGCAGTAATGCCCTGACTTGGAAGATGCATCCAAAGTAGCCGCCGTTCCAGTAGAGGTGGCGCCAGAATGTTGCTTCCATGCCGGCGTACAAACCCAATACACCTTCGGTCTTGATGACCTGCTTCACGACATCCATAGGGCCCTTGAATGTGCTGGTTTTGTCTTGTAATCTGCATAGTTGTTAGGGGATGCGCATAGACTGGGGAGGGGATGTGTACTTGATCTTGACGAGCTCAAATGGCACGACGACGAAGCTTTCCTGTAAACGCGTTGATCAGAGTGACATTACTCGGAAACTTGGACTGACCGTAGCACCCGCACTACAGCCGGTTAGCACCGAAAGCTGCTGCGTCATCTTGGCTTCGCCAAAGAGTCCCATGTAAGTCTTTCCCCAGAAGTCATTCGCCGCACTACGCGAAAAAATCAGCGTGTATGTGGCAACGAATGAACGCCTGACAATTTGACAGCCCTCTTGGGAGCCTCAAGGAGCAGAGGGGGAACAAGTCCTAATAGATGAATTGAGACTGAGTTGCGGTGTTGGACGAAGCGCGCTCGGACCTCTGTACAAGCGTCCGGCACTAGGGGAGATGGGTTAGTCGCGTGCCCGAGTCATAGTAGATGAAGAGGGCGCACCCTTCCTCCTTGATGATAGTCCTGAAACTGCCTAATAATCCATGCTGCGACTTTCCGGTTTCTAGTTGCATGCGTGTTTTGACCTGGGAAGTAGTTGGATGGATGAGGGGGGCGACGCGGAGGGGAATGATGCCAGGACGGAACATACGACATCTACAGTAAAGTGATGTTATTCTTGGATTTCGAGCAGCGAGACGTATCCGCACGTACCGAGAGGGTAAAATGTGAGAATTTCGGATACACCAGCGATTGCTCCTGCTGCGAAATTAGCAATGAACGGAAGTGCTATCGATTATTTATCAGTAGGCGCGTGTTACTCGGGAAGAGAGATATTTAAGCGGACATTTCTTTTGGTCGGCCATTCTGTGCAACGGTTAGCGGGGGTATTTTACAGTAAGGAGGATGGAGTGAGGAGGAAAAGAAGGAAGAGGACAGCAACCCGACCGGAAGTGCCTGGTTCTTCCGGTGAATATATCGGGCAGTATCTTCCCACGATGCTTGAAACCGATTGGCTGTAGATCTTCCGTCTGTCTTCCGTGGACAAATAATCTGGGGTTGCGACTTGTTGGAACAATGTGTGGGGACTAGAACAGGGGTGGATGTGTAGTATATGTTGGCCCAACGAGAACTAGATGCTGTTTTATGATGAGGAGACTTGTGCCAACGATGACGCGATGCTTGACGATCTCATCCTTTCTTCAGGACGCGACCCGGAAGGAGCGCATCTGGACATTTCACGCTGATTAGTCTTGTGAGCGCATCGAGTAAAGGCACGCATGAAGGTCAATACTGAACTTGGACGCCACAGTCTTAAATTATAATTATTGATTACGTGTAACTTTAGTGATCGTGTGACGTGTGACCTAACCTCCCGCTTTCCACGCGGCCTGGATGCGATGGTCTACATCTCGTCCTGGCAGGAATACCAAGATGCAGCAGAGGCCCTGTACGCCAAATCACCCAACAAAGTGCGCATTTCATCATCGCCTTCGTCCCTCCCCGCCTCTCACCCCCCGCAGACGCGATATGTCATAAAATGGAAAGCAGCCGAAAAGAAACTGGTCCTCAAAATCACCGACAACACCAGCGTGCGTTGTTATTACTTCGATTGCTATCGGTGCTGATTCTCAGGATACATACAGTGCATCAAATTCAAGACGTATTCATCTGTCTACCTCAATCGATTCGAGACATTAAACATGTCGTTGATGGAAAAGATGCAGAACAAACGTGCAGCGCCAGAGGTCGTAGAGACGGCGCGCACACCGGAACCTTCGGCGACGGCGTCGACGACGACGCCGTCCAGTATACCGACTGCAGCGAGCGGCGGTGTAAAGAAGAAGAAGAAACCAAAGAGGAAAGGTTGAGGTGTGTCGCCTGCTTTCTCATCTTACTACTCTTGCTGATATCGTATAGTTGTCTATATGTATTATACCGCATGCGAAATGCACTTTATTTTCACCATGAATCACCGATTCTGCACGCAGCAGTGCACCAGCATCTTCATGATCTGAAATTCGAGCGAACGTCAGCGGGACACGTCGTCTTTGATGTTCATCACTGGCTAGACCCGGAGCTGCAGAGTTCCGGTATCAAGGCCAAGGAGGAGTCGCACAATTTACGCGGCCAACCATTGCGTGCAACTGCATGGATCATTATCGAGATACGGAGGCACGGACCAAGCTCATGCTCCCGTGTTAAATGATAAATCCGCGGCCGACTCAGCATTCTTACGCACCATTCCCAGCCACAACGGGACTTGTATTTCTCCAAAATCCTGGCATTGGCAACTCACAGCAAGTTTTCATTTCCGCCAGGCTTTGAAATCTGACTTCGGACTTGTTGAGAGAATCTAGATAACCCTGCTTGCTTCCTTTGTTGTCTCTGCCTCCTCCTGCAGGGAGAGTATCGGGTCTATTTCAAGTGGTAATGGATCTCCCCGATAACGCCGTCAGTCGGTGCTGACATTTTAAGTAGTTCTCCTTCACACCTGGCCTCGTGCGTATCATGTACGCGCGTCTATCTACCGGACCACTCAATCACTCAATTAATCTTGCTTCTCATGATCCGTCGATGATTCCAATCTGCAGACTTGCTGTGCTCGTCAACAGAGACATACCGAACACCGCAAGTATTAATACCGGAAGGACTGTGAGTGCGAATCGGTCATCATTATTAGATGAACGCTCGGTGTGCGTTACGCCCTAATTCATCGACCTGCGGGAATGTACTAATGTTCATGACAGAGGATTGTGACGATGCTGGGTCCGGCTCTCATCAAGCTGACAACTCATGTTCGGGCGAGTTGAGCTAAATGAGGAATCTCGACGCAGTGAGGTATTTCAAGTCTGCTCTATTCTTACTGCCCATGAACCCGCAGTCTCCTACATTGCGGCAATCCAGAGGGATTTTGTTCAAGTCCTATGATCCGTAGTGCAGCAATCTACCGATCACTGTCAATCCAGGCAGTGCTCACCAATAGACACATACCACCATCTTCCGAGCGGGCAGTTCGCTCCGCGTGTCTGTCAATATCGCTCCATCAACTGAATACATTGGTCCAACTCCATCATTAAGATCACAATTTAGGCGCCACTCGATACTGGTCCGTGCGCCATCACCGTGAGCTTCCTCTCAGGAGAGATGTTTTCACCGGTGTAATTATCTCCTCGACGACGGGGCCCCTCCTGACGCTTGTCATCGGAGGAGGGGGAACAGCGAAGTCGTGGTGGCTTGATAGGACAGCGACTTGGACAGGCGTAATCAACATCAATGAACTCCTTCCAGAGAGAACCCGCGAATCCTCCTGATGTGAGTCACTCGAGGCTGCGTTTCCGATTATGTTTGGAAGGAGAAGATGAGGATCATCATCATCATCAAAGCGTGGCGTGGTGAGGCGGTGCGTGCGTGCCAGATTGAGATACTTACTCTTCGTCCAAAGACTAGGCGAGGAGAATGCAGATTCACTCCGCGAAGGGCGGGACGCAGAGAGGCCAGAGCGGACGACGGATGTGAACCGAGCCGGCGATCCGGGAATCAACACAGCCACGGGGTTTCGCGGTTTGATCATTGATGCTTGCCTCAATGCTGGGCTCAGGATCGTAGACGGGTCTCTCCGTTCTCCGAGGATGGGGGACGATTACAGTGGTTGTACAAGTGCGAATTGTGCTGGAGGCCACGGCGAGGACAGGATTATCTATAGTAGTATGATGGAAAGAAGGGGCGGGAGGACGTTCCGCTATTGTTATCTGGCTTCCCTGGATGATTCGCGCGGCGCGGTGGTGACTCAATGTACAATGCGACTGGTTTGCCACTGATATAGTTCGTAATCGCGTTGAGGGATTTAGACGGAGCCGTGCCGCTCTGATAATCGACAGGATGAATGAGAAGGCAGACAACCATCATCCCTTGAAGATGAGATGACGAAGGATCGGCGACGAGCCGCGAGACAAAAAAAGGCGGACGTGGAGGCATACATTTTGACTGTCTTTTGATTGTATAGTGTATACCGAGTGTGGCAATATAGGACTAGTAGTCGTCGATGCCTGAAAGCTGTACGCAAACTGAGCTAGCTCGTGAGATCATATCGGATCAGGGAAATTCGCACGGAGGGTACCCTTTTGGACTTAATATCTCCAGTCACGGCCAAGGTTGTTGTCCTCTCCCCTAATGGACGCCACCAGCAGCAGCGCATACAAGCTATCACTACAACCGACCGTCCCCCACGAGCACGATCCCTCAGAGCACACCGCGCGCCCCGGCAATGCTCAGCGCCATGCTATGTGGCTCCTGGACACCCAGAACGGGCCTCACCACGACGCCGACGACGGCGAGCCAATGCAGCACGACGAATACACATCCGTGTCTACCCCCGGTCTCAGCAAGGGTCTCAGTCGCCCGCTGACCCCGCAGGAGACAGATCGCCTCGCACATCTCGACCGACTCAAGTTCTTTCTGGCGACGGCCCCGAGCGGCTGGGAGAAGGGCAGCAACGGCGCGGGCCCGTCGTCATATACGCCGGACCCCTCCAATCCCGCCCTCAACCGCTTTCTGCTCCCGACTCAGGAATTCGTCACCTGTGTCCTCTGGAACGGCCTCTACCATATCACTGGCACGGATATTGTCCGCGCCCTCATTTTCCGGTACGTAGAACGGTATCTCGTCCATCCTGGTGCTGACAGTACCGCAGATTTGAGGCATTTGGCCGTCCAGTGAGGAATATGAAAAAGTTTGAGGAGGGTGTCTTTAGCGACCTCAGAAATCTTAAGCCAGGTGTCGATGCGTGCTTGGAGGAGCCAAAGGTGAGTATTAATCTCGGTGTTGAGTACTGCCTAACCATTTCTAGTCGCCATTTCTTGACTTGCTATTCAAGTACCAGTGTATCCGAACCCAAAAGAAACAAAAAGTGTTCTACTGGTTCGTCTCCTAATTATCCATCTATATCCGTCTCACCATTCACATCAGGTTCTCTGTACCCCACGACCGCCTCTTCCTCGATGCGCTCGAGCGCGATCTCAAGCGCGAAAAAATGGGCATGGAGCCCACTACCGTTATCACCGGCGAGCCAGCCATGTCATTCACTTACGACAAGAAACGTAGTCTTTACGAGCAGTTTACCGGGTCCAAATCATCCTCCGGTCGCCACGCATCCTCATCAAATCGCGCTCGCCGCAGTGCCAGCAAATCCAGCTCAGTAAGCCGCTCCATGCGGGACGGCGAGGGTGAATTGGAATGGAATGTCCGGCGGTTAGAGGAGGAGGGCATGCTCGGTCCCGACGACAGCGATGCCGATCAGGACGAAGCCACCCTCGCAGCCCAGCAGTCCCCTTTTTTTTCCATGTTCTCCCTCTTTGAAGGCAGCCCGACATACAAGCAGCGCCGGAAAAAGGCCAACCACGGTCCTTCCGCCTTGGGGCTTGGCGCGGACGGAGAGCGCGGACGAACGGGGTATCCGAATGACTCTCCACAGGATGATCCCATGACGGGAGGCGTCCAGGTAAAGCGAGAAAGCATAAGCGCTGCCGACATGTTCATGAAGCAGGCACGTGGCGAGCTCGGACAACCGCTAGCGCCTTCAGCGTCGTCGCTGCCAAAGGTCGACATGCGCGATGTCGGCGTGTACGTCGAAGGACGCCTCGTCAGCGGCGGAGCCCCAAACCTCGCTGCCGGCGCTCCTGCATATCCTCCAACCTTTGACAACTACGGACAGTTTCAACAGACTGTCGAGATGGCGGATCCCACCGCCTCTGCAGCTACGAGTGGCGCCAAGACGAAAGTATTCGTCTGCCCGCTTCTTAGCTGTGGACGCATGTTCAAGCGAATGGAGCACCTTAAGCGCCATCTGAGGACACATACGATGGAACGACCTTTTGTGTGCGATAAGTGTGGGAAGAAGTTCAGTCGGAGCGACAACTTGGGCCAGCATATGCGGGTGCATGGTCGCTCAGAGGCACAGGGTGACCAGACGTTCGCTAGCGGGAATGGAGAGTGGACCAACCAGGATTGGGGCGATTGGATTAACAGCGATGGGGAGGAAGGAAGTGGTCAGGAGGATGATTTCCCGCGGGCGACGACAGCTAATATTGGCGTCGGTCTAGGGATGTATGGTGGTCTTGGCATAGGAATGGGTATGGGCCACACCACGGCTGAAGGGGAGTGGGCTGCTGCTGCCAGCAACGCACCAAGTGGCGACATGGCAGGGTACGGGCTGAATGTCGAGATGTGTGAGGTGGAGATTGCTGGTGACTTGAGGGAGGTGCCGGGAGACGAGGAGGGACTGGTGACAGAGGTCTTTGCGAGCGATTACCAGAATAATGGTTATCCGCCACCGCAAGCTGGGACAAGCGGCTATTACGCCACACATCCCCATCAGCAGCAGCAGCAGCAGTGGTCTGCACCACCCGCGAGCGCACCTGTGGGCATGTATGGTGCGAGACCAATGTCTTCTGCAGGCTCTTCTGGGAGCGGGAGCATGTACGGGGACGACTCTCTAGGTGATGGCGCTTACCTCAGTATGAGCGCGCCGTCACATAAACAAGTCTTCGATCACGCATCGTTGTATCCGCCCGGAGTTCTCGATAACAGTGCGACTGGCGGAGGACCTGTGCGGAGGCACCGGAGTATGACACCCTCGTTGATGCGGAACGGCAGCGGGGACAGCACTGGGCCTACGCGACGACCTGGAACATCATCAGGGGAGTCTCCCGTTCCACGCGGATTCCATCCGTACGCACATGCGGGCTATTCGTCGACGCAGTCGAGCCCCTCGATGTACCCTGTCGGACTACCTGGGAGTCTCACGCGGCGGAGCTCGAGTCGTGCCTCGTCCAACTTTGGAGCCGGGGTGGAAGAGCAGATGCGGCAGATGATGCGGAGCGATTCCGGGGGCTCTTCTTCTTCGCGACCGGGGAGCGCGCTCAGTTTGTATGGCGGGGACATGTACAGGACGGATAGCCCGTCGCCGTTTGGGACGGGTCTGACGGATAGTCCGGCGGCGTATCCGAGCGAGCTGCCGCCGCCGGCGACGGGTGGCGGCTTCCCTGGACATGCTGCGACTGTTCCCGGAAATGGGAATTTCTTTGGTGACGCGCACTTTGGGAGTGGAGGAGGAGGCAGTGGGGGGGATCCCTACCACTACGCACATCCGCAGCATGTGAGTACGATGTAGGGGCCTTTCCCGTTGCGCCACGCCCAGTGATTCCGGAATCTAATGACTCTACGCTATAATCCTCGTCGCCCCCCGCCCATATAATATCCCGTATATATCCTAGAGGAGTTTCTAATACCTGCGTTTGCGTTTCTTTCCCACTCTGTTACTTATTGCTCTTTCAAATAATAATGACACTCACAAAAAATAAAAGTTTTGATTTGGCTGGGTTCGATCGCCAGATGTCACAGTGACGACGCGACGGGCGCTCGTTTACCGTCATGGGTTTGGACCATTCTGGGCCACAGGAAGCTCAGTGATAATGTTAGCTGTATAGCCATGAAGTTCTACTGGCCAAATCAAGGCCAAAAGTGTTGAATCCTCCCAATTGTAAGCTGCGACCTTGCCTGAGGCCGGTGACATCACGCGATCAAACCCAGCCAAATCGAAACTTTTATTTTTTGTAAGTGTCATTATTATTTGAAAGAGCAATAATTATGTGTCGTTGCTCTACATATTTATCGCAATTTATATATTACTACTTACACTTGATCGTTCTCTGTGGACTGGCTTTTTTTCTTTCTTTCTATTTTTGAGTTATTTGTACGTTGGAGCGTAATCAATGATGAAGAATGTACACCATGTATGTTTAGATGGGGGGGATCAGTGATTGATTGTTGGGAGGGTGATGAACAAAAGAGGTACGCCACGCCACGTCTTGATGTGTTTGAGGAGATCTTTGTTGGTGCATTGGGTATTGAAACGTGATTGGGAAGATGAAGAAGAAGAAGAAGCTGGTGATTTTCAGGTCGTATGTTTATCTGAAGGGGGAAGGGGATCAGTGATTGTTGGGAGGGCCTGCGCATGATGAACAAAGAAGGTACGCCACGGTTGAGGAGATCTTTACGGGTGCATTGGTATCATGAGGTACGAAGGAGATGTTTGATTGGGAAGCAGAAGAAGAAGACGAAGCAGCGGTGATTTTCAGGTCGACGGAGCATGAGGAACACCAGGTTTTCACGCGACCTCGCGCTCTCATGGGCGAATTCTCCGAGATCTGAGGTAAAAGGTAAATTGTCGGTGTCTTTGGAATTCCGAATCCTTACCGGGTCAACTTGAGATCTGTACTACTCGGATGCGGAAGGATTTCGAAGATGAGAGCCGAAGGAGATGGGAAGGAAAGAAGAATATTTAACATTTAACATTTTTCTTTCCTTACCGAGTTCGACGTACCACGTGTAGTAGTTACTCACTCGACCTAGAAGGCTAGATGTGGGAATCCTCCAACAATATCTGACAAAGAAGGTACGTCTGACGTGTTTTGAGGAGATGTTTCCTGGTGCATTGGGATCATGAGATGTTGATTGGAAAAGAAAGGAAAGGAAAGGAAGGAAGAATGCTATTTTGGTTTCCAGGTTGAGGCGCACGGTGAGGAACACCCGACCTCGCGCTCTCAGATCTCAGCCATGGGGAATGCTCCGAGATCTGAGGTGAAAGGTAAATTGTCGGTGTCTAGTTGGAATAAGTAGTCAATCAATCCTTACCGGAGTGCTAGGATGCTTCGAAGATGAGGGTTCAATGAAACAGCGAAGGAGACTCTGGTGGAAAGAAAAATGTTATTCTGGTGATTTTTGAGTTCGATGTAGTACCGCTGTTAACGGTTTCATGACGACCTCGCACTCACTTAGACCTAGACGTGGGGAGTCCTCGAATATCTGAGTTGAAAGGTAGAACTGTCGGTGTTCAATCAATCGTTACTCGTGCAGAACGGCCGGGGGCAAGGCATATGATACTTATGCCTTGCTGAACCAACTCGGGCACTGGCGGGCTTATGTGACTTCAGACTTGCAACCATGATGCATCTCCAAGAAGTTGGGGCAACACTCCATGCCAAACATTTCAGCAGGGGACTCGGATGGGCAGTTGACCAGTTGTTGAGCCCAGCTTCTAAGAATCCGGATCCACGGGGAAGTCTAATGCAGCCGATGTACATGCAGAGTTTCGACAACAATATTGACGCGAGGAATTGAATAATCGCATGCCAGTGTGCGTCGCATACAACGATGATGCTATTCGTCGTTCATTGTGTGAAAACTGATGCCACTGAAACAGAGCAAGATGCCATGAGAAAGAGCAAGATGCCATGAGAAAGAGGATAGACCGCTAACCGCAAATTAGACGGCTCACCGCGACTGTAACCGCCTCAAAAGTGACACTGCGTGAGCGTCAAGATGAAGGACCGGTGCGGGCCGGAGCCTAAACTTGACCAGCGACCACCATACCGGTCGTTCACTGTCAACAGGATAAGCGCTGATACCACGATGAATGTTGTCAGCACTGAGCACGTTGCTCCAAACATCCAGCATATAAGCGTTACCTGGTCGTTTAAAACTTGCGCATACAATTACCCCTCCCAACGATGCTATGCTCATCTGTGGTGCGACCAGGTAGCTATTAAAATCTAGTCGTTGAGTTAAGCGACGCAGGTGGATATTTGGTAGCAGGCGGACACAATGGCGGCGTAAGCAGTACAGGTAACGTGGTCGAGCGCGATTGAGACATGTGTTTACCAGGTCTTAGCCAAACAAACTACATCGGGACGCTTCATTTGCGCTTCATTCTCACTTCTTGCTCTCCTTCGTTCCACACGGACCTCCACCCTGTTTCACCTTACCATCGCGATCCTTGCTGCCCGCCGGGCAACACGACGTTCAGACTTCTACGTCAAGTAACTGCGTCGTCGCTAGTCTGTATCTGGCGTCCATCATCTCCTTGCATCTGCTGTGGGGCGCGACTTCGGGCCAGAGCCGCCGTCGACTAGGAATCGGATCCTCAACGCGACGGAAGCTCATCTATGGCTGTATTCCTCTACCATTGTGTTTTGCCCTAGCTATGTATGCTGCTGATCACTCAAAGACGACACTATATCAACCACTACAGCTCCTTACACTGTCCGTAACATTAGCTTTGTAGACTTAAAAGGATTTTATCAAGCCGGTGGTCGGATCCTTACCAAGGCCGATATTGGCTAAAGCGAGTCCGTCAGAGTCAGGAGGTCTCTTGGGTCTTTAATCATTTTGTTCCTTGGTCTTCATCAATTTCTAAGGTTACCGCCTGTCTGCATTTTTCAACGCATGGCTGATCTTTGGATGCAGATGCTGCCTTGTGCCGCTCACATACACTGCAGGTCCAAGTACTTCATGGTGCCCGCCGAGTACACTAAGCCTATGTCTCTATCTCTCGTTGAATTATGCGAATTGCGATTGTCGGGTTCATACCGAATCGTTATGTTCCCCCATGACAAAGGTTCACCTCAGATTGATAACTCGATTTCGCGAAGCTTTCGGTGTACAATGCGTTGCAATTCACGGTGTGTTCGTAGCGACTTGGTGTTACTCGACTGGTGACTGGGGAAGGACCGACTTGATAGTCTCAGTCCGTTCCTTGTAAGTTTTGTCAGTTGTTCTACGAACCTCGCCTGACTCTGGATCTCCCAAAGTCTTTTACCACACAACACTACTCTATCTAACCACACGGTATTCTTGTATCCGAAACGTCCGAACCCTTCCTGCCTTGGGCAAGTACATTGTTTTTTCCTTTGTACATTATCTTGCTTTGTGTAATGACGGCGAACAAGGAAGCATGATAACCAAAACAGGCCTTGCGCTACAATGACATTAGTATTCGGGGGCTACATTCAACTCATGATCAAGATCTGTGAGAGTCCAGTGTTAGCGGAATCGCATCTTCCTCGCCACCTTACTAGTTCCACGTTCGCGTCTCCTAGTCCCCCGTCCGCGTCAACGCTCACATTTTGAAACTAGCTCCATCGGCAATGTTCAATTTGAACCAATTATCTATGATATTTGTTGAAGACAACTCAATCACGTTTGTACTGCAAAACGCCATCCTTCTCTTCGTACTCGATATCAGGCTTGGCTACCGCGAGAGCCTCGGCACGGTTAGCAGCAGGAGGGTAAATCAGAGACCCGTTGATATGTTGTTTATAATGCTTCGCCGCAACACCCGTCAGGAAGATCTCGCGGTTCCAGCCCTGGGTGACCACAGCACCGAAAGCACCGAGGTCAAGACACGTCACGTAGTAAGGCTGTCGGTAAATGTGAAGCGGAAGGCAAAGCAGGTCCTGAGCGGCGTTATTCCCCGACGATCGCCTAAAAGACAATAACGGTGAGTTGCGGGTTAAAGGAAAGCCATTGCAATGAATAACATACCCAAGTATCAGTGAGTGCTGGCAGGACATCATAGCCACATGTCCCTCATCATCAGTCCGAGCGCGCGCGGCATCCCCCGTCGCGAACACGTCCTTCACACCAACGACTTTAAGGTTGTCGTCGACCAGGAGACGGCCGCTCTGGTCGCGCTGGGCTCCGGATATCTGCTCCGTGAGAGTGGAAGCACGAACACCGACAGTCCAAATCACGGTCTTCGCCTCAATACGCTTCCCAGATGACAAAACTGCCCCGCTCGCATCCACAGCCACGACACTCTCACCCGTGTAGGAAGTCACCCCAAGCTCCTGCAACGCCTGCAGAATAACCGGACGCGGTCCAGGCCCCAATTCGGGTCCAACTTCGTCGTGCTTCTCCACCATGAATACCTGGGAATCACCGAGAATAGGGCGAAGACGACTAGGGAGCTCTGTAGCCGTTTCGATACCTGTGAACCCTCCACCGGCGACGACGACGGTGTTCCGGCCAGGAGTCGATTTCGGAAGAGATGAAAGAGCTTGGAGGTGTGCCTCTAGCTTCATGGCGTCGTTGTAGTTGTCGACTGTAAATGCATGTTCCTGCAAACCTTTCACGGAGCTAGGCATGGAGACTTTGCTGCCACTAGCGAGAACAAGACGATCGTACATGATGGAGGATACGACCGAATCCGAAGCATATTCGACTTTGTGAACATCGGTTGAAATGCGGCTGACTGTGCCTTGGATATAGCGTACGCCGACGACGTCCAACAGCTCCAGAACAGACGGCCCAGCGGTGGAGATGTCAGTCTCGTAAAGACGAGGACGCATGTACATGGTGGGTTCGGGCGCGATGAGCGCCACTTCGACATCTTGACGCCCTGCGATGTCGAGAGCGCGGACTGCACTTAGAGCAGACCATACTCCTCCAAAGCCAGCACCGATTATAACGATTCTTTGAGACATTTTCTGTTGGGGTGATCAGCAATCGGACAGTGCTGATATGTAAAATAAACAGTACCTCTTGATGCAGCTGCAAGTATGACTAGTAACCGTGACGATTGTGAAAGAACGCGTCGTAAGTTATATATCCTGCTGGGTCTGTCTTGGCGTCGTACGAGCACGGGACAAACCGTAGGTGATTGCTCATTAAATACCGCCACATACCGGTCCCCGCCATGTTCGGTGTGGCTTGGCTCGCGTCCAATGCCAAAGTTAGTTTGATCGCGGTTATACGCGACACCAACCGAGCCCTACCGAGAAAATGACCATTCAGTGCTTACGGAAATGCTGAAAGAGCATGCACGAGTAACACGGAAACGATCTACGGGAGTGATAGCTATCAGCTGCTTGGTAAGAGTCGATCGCGGTCCCGTGACGAGTGCGTCTAGGTCGGGCATAGAAGAGCGCGCGCCAAGACCAAGGCGCCCTTGCGTGTGTTTCAACGGCATGACTGGGGCAACGACTTCGGATGGCTCCGGGTCTTCATCGATGGTCTTCTGACTCCCGACTTCCAACGATAAACATCCTTATTGTCAATCGCAGCCTGAGTGGAAGTCATGTCAAATCGGTAAGTACATACATGCCTCGTCCGAGTCAGGACTGAAGAGAGATAGTCTTGTAGGGAGTAGATACTAGTACGCGGCTAGTCGTACATCGTGTCACAGTATCTAGCCAACGTTCCTGATGGGGTAAATTTCCTTTCCTCTACATCGGACATCGACGATGATGGGAATACACATAGGAATGGTGTGATCTGAAAGCGTCCGATAAATGGGGATGATGGTGATGCCGGGATCAGAACCTACATCCAGCTTGTACACAGCATGAGTATCGTCGGAAATACCAGCATAGAAGCATAGGCGCCCGGGAAGCTGACAGGCGATGGGGAAGTACCTCCACCTCCAGTGATCTCAATCTGAGCGCACTCCATCTGTGAATCGTAAAATAAGCGAGACCTAATGCCTAACATAATTATTGAAGGCAGGCTCACTGCGTAGATTTAAGCGCCGGGGTAAAAGCTCGGCGCGGCGTGCAAGCCTAAATGAACAACATTACTTGGTCGTTTCATGAAAATATACAGAGCAACAGACTACAGTACATACCAATCATTAATCAGCTCGTGTCGAAGGAGTATTGACTCGATGGAGAACGGACGTCGGATTCCGACGGAATCATGGAAGTAGCTTTTCCGTCGTGAGCCAATCGTGAGCGAGCATTTGGTCGAAACGCCTGCGCAAGTCACGTAAGTCGAGAGAACTCACCAAACCACAGTCACGAGAAGTCCGCCGATTCACTGGCATGCGGGTGCCCGTTTTGGAGCGCGTGTCGTGGTGCAGCCTAGAGCGGTCCGGACAGTGTTGCGCAGGATAGAGAGATGCCGATGGTCTTTGGATGGTCTGGGTGCCAGGACAAAGCGATGTGAGATGTTGGCAGGCAATCCGCAAGGTTTGGAGCTACAAAAGGCAACAAACAATTTCAGAACTAGTAGTGGCTTTTTCCCTCCAGACTCCAGTTCACGCGCGACGTCGGATGTTGCTCTGTTCGCCTAGGTCTATTGATATCGCAGTCATTCGCAATCGACTGAGTAAGAAACAAGGGCGGGTGGGAGACAGGATGGGGAATGGAAGGAAATATGGCCCGACAAGCGAAGTGAATCCATAATATTTGGAGGACGATGGTACGGGAGGTATGGTATGGGCGGCCACATAACTAAGCGCGGTTGTATCTTGTGAGCGCAGGCCGCGAGAGGCGGGAACTAGTTGCTGATGATCTGACCAAACTGAGTTCAGAATTAAAATCAGATCATATTCTTGATGAAGACCACATTTCAACGGAACCCTGTTTCTGAACCCTGTCACGGTCTGATGAGCGCTCCAGCTTCAAGCCCGTTTCACCTACCGTTTACAATGTAGCAGCCTCCGTCGGACCTAGGACCTCGCGGTTGTTGTAAATCTCCACACCTAACAGCCTCACCAACGGACTACATAAGAAGCGGCTCTTGATGTATCATGCACATCTCAACGGCCGGTGTTTTTCCCACTTGTTGCGACTCGCCGCTCCACTCACCGCAACCTGCTCGTGGGTGTCCTTCTTAACGCGTCTACTATATCATACTGATATTTTTTCTTTAGTCTTGAACTCCTACAATGGCGATTGATGCCGTTCGACGCTTCACTGAGCTTCGGCGCCAGCACCCAGAGCTCTCGGACACAGAGTTGCTCAATTCCAACAACCCCAGAGGCTTTACGGGCACTGCTGATGTCGTAGTCGCCGGCGCTGGCATGCTTGGCTTGTGCTATGCCGTCCACCTTAAAAACATCGCGCCAGACTTGAAGATCGACATCTTCGAGAAGAGCCTTACTCCCATCCAGAAGATCGGCGAATCTACCCTCTCTCCCTTTGCCACCTTCACCACCGGCGATGTCCTTCCATATGACTACCTCCTTCGTATATTCGCTCTGAAAGATGGCCTACATTTCTACAGCGTCGACCAAGAAGGTCGCGAGGTCACTGCACAAGATATCGGTGGGCTCGACATCGCATTCCAGCTCGACCGGCGTATGTCGGAGCTCTTCATGACTATGTGGGCTCAGAGCTTGGGCATTAACGTGTACCACGGCGTCGCAGTTGACTTCGAGGTCTCCGCCCGCGGTTCAATCACCACCGATCTGAGCCTTGACGAGCTATCCATTCCCAAGCCAGACATTCCCATCCGACCCTTCTCGACGCCGAAGGTCCTCTTGAAGGACTCTTCCAACACCATCGGTACTAGTATCGATGCGCGCCTTGTCTGCGACGCCTCCGGTTTCTCTCGCCGCCTCACGGGCAAGTTTGGCGCTCGGGAGAAGTTCGAGAGCTCTTGGAACACTAACGCGTACTGGACCTACTTCCGCGAAAAAAACACCAGCATCATCGAAGACCGACTGCTGGCCTGGGACTACCCCGCCACTAAGCATCTCTGCTTCCCCGAGGGCTGGGGTTGGTTCATCGGGCTCATTTCATGGGAGCGTGCACCGCTAGCCAATCTCATGGACCTGTGCGCCCAAATCATCACCAGCGCTGCAGCCGGCATTCCCGCCGACAAGATCCCCTGCACCCGCGCTCTGTCCAAGACGTTCAACTGCCCTTACGAGTTCATCACGTCGATCGGCTGGGCCGTGCGCGATGACTTCCAGCTTCCCAGTGACTTGTCGTCGTACGGCTCGGGCGAGGGCGAGCAGAAGTTCAACTTCTTCAAGAAGCGCTACCCGACCATCGACAAACTGTTGACCGAAAGCTACGAGATCCTGCCCAACTACTACGGCAAATTCACCTACTTTGTGAAGAAGGGGTTGGCATACCGCAGCCCTGTCGTCGCGGGTGAGGGATGGCTGGCGATCGGCAACTCAGCAGGCTTCACAAACCCGCTCATTTCGCCGGGCATCAATGCTGGCGTGGCTGGATCCTGGAGCGCCGCCAATCTGACAGCGCAGGTGCTCGCTGCCCCAGCGCATGAGGCGAAGAGAGCCATGATGGCGGCAGCCAAGGAGCACCAGAGGTTCATGTACGACTTCGCGTTGCCGAGGCTTTTCAACATGAATCGCCTGTGGCACAATGCGTTCCGCGACCACCGCCTGTTCGAGTCCATCCCGAAGACACTCTGGTCTGCATCGTTTGAGGAGGTGGATGACCATTACTTTGGCGTCCAGCGGCAGCAGCTGTACTCGCAAGCAGATGCGAACTGGATGCTTGGGTCCGGGCTCGACGCCTTCCAGGACCTCTGCGCCGAGGTGTTGCCTATTCTCGATGGCCCCAATGGTGGTGCCCAGCCGTCGGAAGAAGATGTGGCGAAGGTACTTGCGATTGCGGGACGGGTTGTGCAGGAGCGGACTGAAAGGTGGCCCCAGAATTCCTGGGGTAACTGGTTGAGGCAGTACGATCACAAGTTGCAGAAAGTGCCGGGCAAGAGAACTCGCAACGCGGGCTTCTTGGTGGAGGCGACGAGGTGCATCTCGTGCAGATACTTTGTGCACAACCGCTCGACTATGTGTCCAGTCTGCGGGGAAAAAGACGCGTGGAATAAGAGCAAGAGTAGGTGCGTCTAGGAGCTAGGTCAGTGGTTTTGCACTTCTTCAGTGAGGATTTATCTGACTTTGATCTGCAGCGCTTCGACTATCTGTGGGTGGTCGTATGTTATCTGTCTATAGTTCACCGCTGAGTGTCTCTCAACAGGCGAGCGGAGCCTGCTTCTGTCGGCGTAGATTACAGGTCTGGCCCAACGCATTCAAACTGTAGCAGTGATATCTTGATTTATGTAAGGCTAATAATACCATAATTTGGTCGCGTTGTCGACTTTGGCACTAAACGAAAGATCGTCAGTATATCCCGAAACCCACGAGACGAGAGTGACGCAGACTCCCCCAAATTGGGCAATTATAACAATTCTTTGCGACATTGTTCTATCGGAGTGGTCAGGAAATGGGTGTGATGTTAAGGAAAGAAATTGTACTTCATGATGAAGCACTGGACGCGACTTAGGCGCGACACCTAGCCCTAAGCAAATCACCATTTCAACACGATTAGCCCTACTACGAACGTGATGAAAAGCTTCTTCTTCGTCTTCTGTGGGAGTCTATCAGGTGCTTGGTAAAAATCGATCGCTGAAGACAAATAGGAAGTAACGCAGGACGTGCGGCGGCGTCGGACGTATTGCATTATGTATAGCGTCGTTGATAGGTCGAGCATCAGTGTCCAATATAATAGCGCGGCCGATGTGTGCATGTCTCGTTCGCGTCACGATCGATGGTTTCTGACTCGATCGTCGTAAGTACATTCACGTGTCGTTCATAAGCACGTAGGACCTGCATTCCTACATGAAATGCTGCTTGGACATTGACGATGGTGAGAACATACGTACCCGGGATGGTGTAGTCCGAAAGCGTCTGGTAAATGGTGATTGTGATGCCAGGATCAGAACCTACGAATCGATTGAGTATGAGCTCGTTTTACAAAATATCAGTGTCGTTGGACATACCAGCATAGGCACCAGGGAAGCTGACAGTAGGAAGGGAAGTGCTTCCACCTCCAATAATCTCAATCTGAGCGCACTCCGTCTGTGGGAATGGCAATCAGTGAGACCTTATAGTGAAAACATTACTGAAGGCATCCTCACGTAGAGTTGAGCGCCAGTGTACGAGCTCGCGGCGTGCAGCGCTAGACGAAAAGAATCAGATACTTCACGAAAAGGTACGCAACAGTACATACCAATCAGCTCGTGTCAAAGCAGGTAGTAAGTATCCTGGCTCGATGCACGACGGAATGGTGAAAGTGACCTTTCCATCATTAGCAATCATTCGGTCGACACCCCAGCTTCGGTCCGCTGCGTTCAAACCGTCCTCTAGATCTTGAACCATTTAAGGCCAGTAACATCAAGGTTGGTCGCGTTGTCCACTTTAGCACTGATTGAGGGCGTGTAACATTATACCTAACCCACAACAGATGACCTTACAGATAAGTCATGACAGGTACTTTGTGACTAGCATCGATGGGGTCCGAAGAGTCGGCTGCATTTGCACCGTCGAGGGTGTGGTGCCACTCGGCCGTGACACTTGAGCCAGCAGGGACGGTGATGACCTCAGTCGAGATGGGTGTAGGGGTTAATGCCACCGTTGCAGATACCATCTGTGTGGGGGCTCAGTGATGAATCAGAGACAACGAAAACAAGCATCTTGAACCAGTAGAAGTAACATCCGTGAGGGCTACGAGGAAAGTTCTCAGCATGTACTGAAATTGTATGAATCTTCCACTCACGCCGTCATAGTCGGGTGGACGAGTGACGACGAGATGGCCAGCACTCTTCCCATCGACGTACAGTTCCTAAACCAAAAGACAGGGACTTAGTCAGTGCCTAGTAGACAAAACAAAGACGAACCTGAAAGATACTATGTGATGAGGCATAGCCCGTTAACTTAAGAAGGACAACAGCGGCAGACTTCATGACGACTAAGAAGAGTGTGTTGAAGAACCGAGACTGCGCATCGCTGGGATAGATTTATACACGGACGGAAAAACAGAGGCAAATGTGCTGGTCTCCCAACAAGCTGAGGGAATAAACTCGGCCTCCATGATTACGGCGACGAGGGTGCCGTTCTAGCTTGGTCGGAATCCTAGTCAGCCTTGAAAGAGCGTTTGATCGCCCTGTAATGCTAAACGCGAGCACAAAAAAAGCGAAATTTCCCGGAACATACGCCGGAGAAGCTCGTAGGTTGCTTTCAGAGCGCTAATAGCATCCGCAGCACAGCTAGGTCCGTTTCCGTCCTCTAAAAATCAACTAAACGCGAACGCTGGACGAACAGTACCGTTCGCCGTTGGACGTCCTAGCGAGGCTGTATGTTAGAAATATCGACAAGAATGAAATGGTGGGAAAGAACCATGTCAAATGGAGAAGAATAGCAAGGTTAAGCTTGACATGACATTGACACGTGCTTAAAAATTCCATTCAGTATTGCCAGAACGCAGTTGAAGTCGAATCGTAAAACGTCGGTGACAAGTCAGGACAAAGGTGGAGGTGATGACTAAGCTGAGCGCCCTTAAAAGTGTAATGCAAGATGTGTGTTATTTGTGCAATGCAGTATGAAGTATTCTAGATGTGCAGTGTTATATATGCAAATAATTGTAGTAAATGTCCGTCATTTCCGTCTAGATCGTGATGGTCCCGCCACAGCGTTTACTGGCTCATGGGCGCTTGAACTAGAGGACGTATGATCCTCCATCGCAACATCCCCATCGGCATCCGGTAGAAGAAACTCCAAGTCTTCGTACATATGGGGAAATAGGATGGCCAGCATATCGTCAACTCTGTAGCTTTTGTCAGTAGAGATGTTAGACAGGAAAAGGTAACAGCTACTTAGAGATGAAGTCGCCCTTCAGACCCTGGTTGTTCTTCTTCTTCGAAGAGACGTCTATAGTCTTGTCTTCGTCGTCGGCCTTGTTCAAGGAGGAAACATCCAATGTCCCAGCGGAGTTTTCTTTGGTGTAAAGCGAAAGGCCCCGACGAGCCGCCATGTCGAGAATGCTTTTCTCAATGGTGTCTTCGGCGTAGTAGCAATACACTACACAAACGATGAGGATGTTGTGCGCCCACCGAGAGAGGACAAGAATACCTTCAGTGGTCCGTGTTTGTCCCAGTCGATCAATCCGAGCGATCGCTTGAATCTCGAAACCGTGTTGAACAACACTCTCCAGCAAGAAAACCCGGGAAGCGCAGGTAATGTTCAATCCTGCATTTTCACGCTCTCTGTTAGAACGATCAGTGAGGCTCTACGGGAGATGAAACCTCTTGTACCCATGCAAAAGGAGAACCTGAATGTCGGGTTCATTCTTGAACCGCTTGGCTGCTGGCGCGCCTTTCGCCTTCTGGTCTATACGTAGACAACCAATCGCATTATCCGTAAGAGCACGCTCGAGAACTTCGATGTCGTTAATCGTGGTGTTCGGAAGAACGAAGTGGATAACATACTGTGGAGTGAATCTGCCCAAGCGGAGAAAACGATGCTTTTGGAACCAGGATCGGTTTCCTGTATATAAAGGAGATGTTGAACAAGCGTTTGTATCTTTCTGCCGTAATCCCCGAAGGACTTCAAGTTTTGAATGACATCGTAGACATCGGGAGCTAGGAAGGAGAAGATAAACACCAGCGCGCGGGACCAATAAAGAATACAGACAGATCACATTGTACTCGATCTTTCGACGCGAACTAGGTGCGGAGAGCTCTCCTTTCTTCAGCGCAGGTTTCTCGTTCGTTTGACGGTTGACGGAGAATCGCTGCAGATTGTTGGGGTCAATGGGCACCCTCCAGACAGTGTCAGTGACGTCGAGAGTTGAGCAGTCATGAGGCTTACCGACAGACAGGACAAACTTTGCCCTCTTTCTTCTGTATCCAGGTTTTCATTACAGTCCTCGCAGAAGACATGGGCACTAGCGGCATTCGTAAGGCCATACAGTAATAATCGGCGGGAACAAAATCTCACCATGCGGTAATAAACCCTCGCTCGAACTCACTACCACACAGAACGCAGTCGTCGTCATCGTCTTCGGTGTCGCCAGGGTCCTTGTTTTGCAGATTATCCATATAGCGTTGACGAGCACGGTTTGTCTTTAGGCTCGCTTCCAGACTGGCGAGCTCTTCCTCGCATTCCTGGACAGCTTCCTCATATGTCTGGCCTTCCCAAGTTACTTGCGTCACGGTGTCTGAGATCTCCTGCAGTTGACGGAAATAAAGAATTCGCTGATTGAAAGCTTTCCTGAACAAGACTAGATCGGCGTCGAGTTTATCGAGTGCTTTGCCTATGAAACGTATAAACAACGCCTGAGGAGAAGAAATAGGACCAAACCTTGGTCAGCCATGAAGTCTCGTACGTCCGTAATGAGCTGTTTGAGGAGGATTTTCTCCGGGTCTGTGTCACGCGTAAGCTTAGCATACGCCGTACTCATATCAACAAGAATCTTCACGCAAGTCAGCACAGTACTCAGGCAGACATAAAAGACTCACAGATTTGATAGACCGAGAATCTAGTGCTTTCAACAAATCCTTGCGCTCTTCAGCCATTTGCTTGCGAAGAACTTCGTGTTCGGGTTGAAGCTCGATGTCAGCATGAGCATCATCCAAAGCAATATCCTCGGCGGCAGTGGCCGCCTTCATAGCGGCTTTTGTATGACGAAGTCGTTTTTCTCTGGAACAATGTAAGACAGTTGACAACGGAAACGAAGAACCTCAAACATACCGGGCATCATGGGCAGCAAGAAGTGTTCGCTCGTTAACAAGAGCTTGACGTCGGTCTGCCAACAGTGCCGTGTAGGCCTGGAGGTACGTCTCGGCTTCTCCTTGATCATCGAGACTACGCTGGTACTCTTGACCATCCGCATCACCCTCGTTGGCGGCTAGTTTCTGCGTCAAGAGCCTGTGCATTTGGGTCCGCCATTCCCACAGAAGTTTCGACTGGACGTTGAGCACGTCCTCTACAATCTCATGGAACTCATCAACCTACATGACCATGAGAGATGGCACGATGAAAGTAAATTCAGCCCTCACTAATCTGACAGACTTGAGTCCTCCATCCTCCAGATAGGGCAGTTCAACCATGAGGGTGTCTGCATCAACACCGTGCTTGGTAGCATCTATGTCAAGCTCCGCCATACCGCTATTCGCGTCTTCTGCAGTCACTGTAACGAGCAGTCGGTATTCGCAGGATGTCAAGCGGACTGAGGCTAAGCTTACCTTTCAAGAGCTCTCGACGGAGCTCTTCGCAGAAACCGTAAGCTGCCGCCTCTTCAGCCGCAAACGATTCGCCCAAAACGTTGTATACGTCTCCCTGCAAGAACTTCACACGATGGAGGACGATCCGTACCTCACGAGCACGTTGGCGAAGCGCATGCCGTTTATTCCTGTGCTCATCCCCGCTGCCGTTTTCGGAAGATCATCATCAAATACGTCTAAGTCTGAGGGTGTCTCCGAGACCTCGCGTTCTTTTTCCTTTCGCGCTGCGCACAATCGGTGTTTTCTCTGGGAGCTTGGCGTTCTGTGCAGCATGTTCTTTCATAAGCACTTCACCCTTGGCAGCGTGTGCCTCAGTTTCGGAGGTGATGTCGTCCAACAGTTTGTTACACTCCTTCTCGGCTTCAAGAAGGATCTCAGGGATTCCTGATAACAACGATGGCTTTTGTTCTTCGCATGTTGGCGCAGCTGGGCTTGATGGACCATGGCTTGTACCTTACAACACCATGAGTGAAAGAAAATATACAATAACGTCAAGTCATCCGTACTTTGGACTTCTGGTCGTCCATCACACTGCGCCAGTTCTGGTCTTGCATACCCTGCTGGATATAAGCATCTGTTTAAAGAGATTTGAACACATACAGCAAACCTGCAGAACTTCTTCCATGGTCTTTAGAGCACCGGGTTTGTAGAATCGGTCATTCCGTTGTAGTTGGCCGACTTGGGGGATGGCGTGCAGATACCTCTCAGTCTACGTATGCACGCTCGCAGTACACCGGCGTCGACTTCCCAGCCGGAAGTAGCAGCAACTCCACGGGCGTCAAGACCGAGTTCGAGCAGCACTGCTTCAAGTGCTTGATCATACACCTGCAAAGATATATCAGCAAGGAGAAGAACATAGAGGACATTCATACATGGCGTTCAACACGACCTATTCCGACGGGGACCAAGAAACGCATCTGTTGCGGTATCGTTAACTCGTCTTTCAGCGTCGACTTCATAGTTCTATCAAGGCACATAAGCTCGATTTTGGTAAACTTGAGCGTTTGGTGAACGTACCGGATTACTGTAATGCTGGAAGACCTCGGCGAAGAGAGCAGCGTTTTCCGTTTTATGAAGAAGTCCCACGCTTTCTGCCCGCCGATTACTTTATCGACGCGAAGGAATCTACAACTGGGTCAGTCCGTATTCACAGAAGCGCTGTGAAAACTCACTTCAAAACATGAATCAAATCAGATACCTGAGCTCGAGCTGGAGTACCTGATACAGCCCACGATGAGACTCGCGGAATAAGGGAAACCATTATCTCTAGAAGGGCTGTCAACGGCGCGCCAAGTAAGTAAGCGCACGACGAACTCTACTTTGCCCCCACCGACCATCTGAACCTCATCCATGACAACTCGCTGCCACTCGCACATGATTAAAGGGCTCCGCGGCCGCTCCAAATTCGAGTAAACGACGTCCTCTCGCCGAGGTCGCTTGGGTATTGGTCGCGCAATATTGAGATCGTTCCGTAGATCCGTGTACGTCGTGACAACGACGTCAAAGCCGTTAACGTACGTGCACCAGTCTACCACCTCGTCAGGATCTAAACGTGGGCCGGCTCCTTTGCGCTTCTTGTTAGCCTTGGCTCGTTTTTGACGTTCTTCTTCGACCTGGGCGGCGTTGATAGGAACCTTCAACTTCGACCAGCCTTCGTACAGCAAGACTTTCAACGTCGGTGCGTGTAACGCCAATTCATCCATCCACTGTGATGCGAGGGCAGGCGGAGTTACGATGAGAGTCGTCTTTTACAGACAGTCAGATAGCAAAGAATGACGGACAAGATACAACCGACCTTGATTCCTTTCACATTAATTTCGGCTACTGGATCCCAAACGACTTGATCGACAGGATTTCGCTCTGGGGACGCGGGATTTGACAGAATTAATGAGATGATTTCGAGTGTCTTTCCCAAACCAGGTTCCTCAGCCAGAATTCCACCACGGGCAGGGGAGGTGTGCGAATAACTTTTGGCGACTTCCCCGGTAAATCGATTGAAGTAGAACGAGGAGTTGCCCACGTCGACGCGGTGCCAGAACGTGTATTCTGAATCGTCCTCCTTTGAGATGACCTCGCCTGTCGGAGATACCGTTTTCCCTTCGCGGCCAAGCAGCCACGCGAGGCTACGCCGTTGGAAAGGGAGTAGCGTAGGGAGGAGCTCTGTGGGTTGAATGACTTCCGCGATGTCGGATGACGACAAGGCAGGCGCAGGCGCGAGAATGGAGTAAAAAGAACGGTATAGTCACGTCGTGTGGTTCAGTGGGAGGGAAGTAGAGAGTCCGAATGAGTTGCTCTTGGGCATCCGCTAATATGCTGTCGTGCCAATCGCCTCGCTACACCTTTGTCGCCGACCAGGGGGATGTCGACAGAATTCGGGAATGACGGTGTCAAAGACACAAGGATATCAACATCAAGCCTGAATGGGAGGAATGATTCCTCGTTCGCGTCACGGGCATTACGAACAAGCTTCAAAGAGCTTTTCACGGAGACACGTCCTTTTATCATCAATGTCGAAACACACGAGAGCGGTGGGAGTCGTGTAGCCGCCGATGGTACCAGGAATAACCATGCTTTTTTCACCAGTTGAGTCATCGGCAGCACCGACAAGTTCCCCTTCCGCATCGACCAGAGACACAGCGCCAAAGTCGACGGTGTTCTCGGAATCTTCTAAGGCGTCTAGAGCGCTGACAAGGCTAGCTTCTTCGTCTGGCCAGCCGGCGTGTTTTTCATCATCTGTGTCTCTTCCTATCGCCGTTGTGTAATGCAGACTAAGAGTCTGATGAAAAATAGGGGTCGGGTCTGTTGCAAGGGCAGGGGGTCAGGGTGGATCTTGGGGTAATTCGAGGCTGGCCCGACAGGTGCTCCTCCATTGGTCGTTTTCCTTCGTTTTGTCTCGCGTGCCGATACAGGAGCAGCACGCTTTTTCCCTTTTCCGACATGTTCTTGGGGCGGCGCGGTATAACGTTTCTACCAGACTCTGGAGAAGGGAGATATTGAGAGTATGGCGATAGCCCCTGCCCATATGGTAGCGAGGCGCAACACGGACTGACACATTATGACGGGAAATACCCAGTTCTTGCATGCTGATGATGATGGTCAAAGAAAGAAGACAAAGGAACTCCGAGTCACGACCCCGGGACCGCGTCGCGTTACGTATTTCTCACGTTTCGGCCTGTCGGCAAAGGGTCCTTTCAACTTTCAAGTCGCTTGATGAGAGCAGTGAGCACGCTTCATGGTTGGCAAATTCTTTGGACACGGACTCAAAAAGTCTTTGTCTCGCGTGGCAGCGGTGAATTTAATAGCGTAACCCATGACGACTCCACAGCCTTTCACAGACGACAATATCTTCCCATTCAACTTGCGCATATCGCTAAGTGAAAATCGACAAGCCCACTCAACGGAACCCTTTGGAGACAGGGCAATTTGGCTGGTCTCTTAATTTCCTTCCTTTTTGGAGTGTTCTTGTCAGGAAGGCAACAGTGCAAGTACTCGACGCGCTAGCAATAACAATCAAATTGATCCCCATGACTGTTACAGTACATTATTCTTCACCCTTCACTTGCAACCGGTACAGTCGGCCCGAGAGGAGCCTCCCGTTTCGGCGTTCATCCTTTCTTGTCCTTGTGCCATACTTACGGTCAGTGCTATCGAATTTGCCTGACTGGTGCTATGATTGGCGTCTTCAATTCTTTCCCTGTTGACGGTTCTCGTGGCGCGACGCTCTTGATTTGGTCCCATTGATCTCTTCTCCAATCTTCACTGTTCTATGTTGGTTCTATGCCTCGGTAAAATCACGTACAGCTCCAGCTCACGGATTACTATCAAAACCTTCAATTACTGTTTCGATTTGGTATCTAATCCCCAAGAAAATAGGCTAGGGTCTAACTCATCCATTTTCAGGTGTTGAATTTACAGCAGCAAGAGCTCGACTGACGACGCAAACGTCATAAATCCATCAAGCGCCCAATCTTCCCTGTACAGATGTTGCATACGCGGGAGGCTACTAATCTGGAAATTTTTGAGACTACACCACCATCATCAAATTACGATTCGGCCACAAATTGCTTGCCAGTACCCGGAAAAGCCCTCTACTACTCCTAGAGGCAAGTAAAAGCCTGCGAGTCAACCTTCGTAGCCCACAAAAAAAGAGCCTCGTTCCGAGCACCATCAAGCAAAAGAGCCTCCTTGCGAGCACCATCAAGCATAGACGACACATCGCAGCAAGACAAAGCCTCGAGTTCGCAGTCATCGCAACTGAGCAAAAATCAAGTCTCAAGCTCACAGTCGTCGCAGCTCGAGCAACAAGACGGGCGTTGGGCGCGACAAACAAACGGCTGCAAGACCGTGTCAACCCCCCCCCCCCAAGAAACAAGTCCTCTCACTCCCCTCAGAGGCAAAAAGGCCTGTGAGCCATGTACATCGCCCACGGCTTCCGCCATTGTCGTCTCTTTCGAATCCCATCTTCGGGCATGTCGCCATGGAATGGAGCGACAGCCGCCAACTTACGCCCAGGACAAGGCCACTCGATGGATGACGATACGCCTGCGGCAAGCGCAAAGCCACTCCCTCCGCGCCGACCGACCTTACCCCCTGCACGTATGCGCCGGCAGACACGCTCGCACAATTCCGACAGATCCGATGTTGGCATGGGTCTTCGAGGTCGGCGCCAGCAGTACTTTTCCCGGTGCTTCCAGCCGCGCTTGGCCCGACATTCCGAACTCTCTGCAGCAATGTCCCGCCTACTGTGTCCCGCCTCTTCGGACCCGACCATTTTCTTCGGCCATCTCCGCCAACTGCACAGTCAGCCACACCGGGCCGGTTTCCGCCCTCCATGTTATTACCATCACTCCTGTATCGCACAGACATAAATATACACCATACTTGCTCAACTCATCATGGCCCGAACATCCGGATTATTGTCGTGGACACGGTACAGCGCCCAGTCACCGTAAGACAATGACCTTGATGATAGTGTCCGCCGTCTCATAACTACGAGCATACTCTCATATGAGTCTCGTATATTCTAGTGGCTGGATTACCTGCTCACTGTTGACAGTGTACATGCCGAAATATCTATGAGACTACAGACAGACGGGTCGAATGCGCATTGGACTAGGTCAAATGAGCCATTTGCATCCCATAGGGAAGGTGTTGGCAGGACCATACCATGACTACGTGCTGTCATCTTCAAGTGATGCTGATGCTGAAGTTGCTTGGATGTGTGAGCTCTTAAATGGTGCTTGTCAGTGTGCAATCTACTGATGGGAGGATGTGGTCGAGCGCTGGCAAAAGGAGATGGTCCAAAATCGATCCAAATGTTTCTTATGCTCTTGTATTTCTTCGGCGACTGACTATAGGTCGGTTTCGGGGCCTTGAGCCCCTGACTGTGTACCAGAGGCACGCGGCGACCTTCTTAAATGCGGAGATATCCCCACGCGTACTTAGTGCATAGGTGAAAGCTGGACTTCGCCACTCGTAACGCTTTCACACCCGGCCGTTCCTGATAGGGACCTTGTGCCGGTTTCTACCTACCTACCTACCTGTATGCTGCGACTTTCTCAGCAACTCCTTGTGTATGCCGATTCATACAATTAAATCCAACCTCGGTTTACACTTGGTAACTACCGAGGCTGATTGATGACAGGTACCAATTCCTCACTTGTTCATTTTCCGTTCAAGCCGTTGAAATTGATGAACAAATCGATATTCAGAAGCACCAAGTCTATCAGTGTCGTACCTGCGACGGGTTCATATGGCTCCCCAACGCACAGTCCTCCTGAGAGCACCCTTCCTTGATTTGTTCATCGGCTATTTTATTCCTTCGGAACACTGCGCGCGCGCTGGTCTCGATGCTCGAGTATGGCTTCAGCCGAGCGCTTGTGTATTCAGGCGATCAACCCTTTTCCCAACATTTAAGATATTGGTCGCGAATTTCCATGGTGAGCGTGTCTCGGTATGGAAAGACGCTCAGCACTCAGTCACTGGAAATTCTCATCTTGGTCACTGCTTCGTGAGTGCTACGCGTACTTATTAGGCTCCCACCCATTTTTGACCTAGACTAAACGATTCACCCACGATTTGTGCGCGGTATCACATGTTGCCCTTGTATTCTGACATTCCTCCAACTTCCCAGTTCTATTGAACTCCACGTACTCATTCGCATCCCTGCTAGTATTATCAACGGACTTTCGACAGGTATATATTCCTCATGGTGCTCACCTCTCGTCAAACTCTACCCCAATGTCTGATCTCTCATTGCAATTGAAACAGCAAGCGGAGAAGATCCTCCTCGACATGTTTGGCAGAAACTCTACCTTGCTTCTCCTTCTGCAGCACTTCTCCTCAGACCAAGAATTCTCCATTCGGCATTCACACTCTACGTGCTCTGCTCCAGAGGCCCATCGTTTTGTCGGACGAACGGCCGTGCGGTCGTACTTCGACATCCTGGAGTTGTACTTTGAGAAGGCGCCGATGAGGCAGGATCGCGTGTTTGTTGAGGAGTTGTCGCGGAGGGTTACCATGACTGGCAGTGTTGACTGGACATGGCGCGCCAGTCGAAGAAGTTGGAGGGAAGAGTTGACGTGTACGATTGATTTTGACAGAAATCTCAAAATCGTCACGTTGGTGCTCCTTACGACGTCTGATCAGTCGACCTGCGTGATGCAGGCTGTAGATCCTAGGAATTCGAGACAGTGATAGGTAAGCATGGAGGTTATTGGCATTACGATCTGTTCTTAATCTTGTCTTCAAGTGCCTCATACATGGACAACGACGTGACTTCAAATGGTACGCTAGGTATACAGTATGTATCTGAAAATGCATGTGTAATCAAGAGAATATGTGTGTCGCTAGCTCATACCTGTAAGCAACGTTCATCTCCTTCGCACCCTTCTTGAAACGAAATTGATGTACACGAGTCCCTTCCGGCAAGTCACGCTTTTTGAAGAAACACTTCACGGCACTTCCAACAATAAGAAGTGCTCTGGTATCACCCGGCACAGCGACGGGATATTCAATCCCTTGGGGGTAGATGTCAACCATACCCTCGCCGTCTTCCCCGTCGCGAGAAGGTCTCGAGTTGCGCTCTACCTTAGATCCGAGGAACAAGGCACCCAGGGTGGTGTTAGTTGAAGGCATTGACTCTGCTGAGTAGTAATCTGTGGCAGCCGGTCGCGCGAAGCTGAGAGATTCTGTTCACTCCGGGCTTTGAGCGTTGTTTGGGGGCGATGAGGCTGGAAAGAACGAGATCAGATTGAAGGTGGCACTGAAGACGCTGACAGGACTTACTAGCGTGGCGCCGTAGTGCGTATGCCTTATGTAGAGCAGGTCCAAAGACTTCAAGCCTGGCGATAGACTGACATTACTTTGAAGCACCCAGAGAAAGAGCGAAAATGCGTAAAGTACGCGATGAACGTAGTTGCAAGCAATAGCTAGATTTCAGAGAAATTCGGAGGCTCTGTCTGTCGCTTGTATATCCAGGCGGATGAACAAGTATCAAGAACATGCTGGACATGAAGAAGCAAGCTTGTTACCGGAAGTTGTGCCGAGCTCCGGTATTTTTTCTCACGATTAGTTTCAACCAGTGACCACAAGCTCTCAGCTTGTCATTGTCGTGCCATTGTCTGCAGAACGTTCGTGTGGACCAGATGTGGACTGAATCGGCGTCTCTCGGCAGCCATCACGAACAATGGTATCTCTACGTGGATTCCCTCTCTGGGTCTTTGTCTTGACGATCGACCCTTCGGTGGCCCAACTTTCAAGAAGCTCGCATTGTTTGTGGACTGGCATTGTTCTGGCGTCTTTAACCTCGGTCTCTTTGTATAAATATGCTGTCTCTCCAATCTCTCAAAGAATCTCTTTTCACCTCGCCGACGCGGCTGATCTTTCTCGATATGCCTGCGGAGCCCTCCTCGTCCTCCACTCATCAGCGCAAGAGAGGTCCAACAGCTGGGATCTCTCGTCCACCCACATCCTTCATTCTGTTCCGCCAGGACTATGCTCGTCAACGGCGTCTTAATCCCCAACAGACGATGCCTACAACCAATGCGGCGAGAGAAGCTGGAGATGCATGGCGCGCTTTGTCCGATGGTCAGCGACAGTACTATGTGGATTTAGCGGCGTTGGAGAAGGAGAAGCATATGGCGATGAACCCAGACGTTAAACTCCAACAACAGCCGCAGGACATGTCCGACAGGACTAGGCCCGTTGAGATACCTGTAGCCGAACCAGAGCACTATCATTTCGTTGGAATCGGACAAGGCACTGTTCTACGCCAACCAGCTCCAGGTCATGGCGCCTCGTACTTCCACAGCGGAGGATTGCCACCTTCGGTCAATCTTGATCAGTATGCCAATGAAGTCGGCACGATCATGAATTACTGGCACCAGTTCGATGTACGTTCCTTTTTTATACTTTGCGATGGCCACTGACTGACTCGACTCGTAGCCTAACGCAATGAATTCGGACGCGTGCGACAATGAAGAACCGTCCTTTGCTGTACCTCAGCCGTATAATCCCTCGAACGGTCTCGAAATGTGGAATACCCAGCCTCAACAGAGAGGCGCTGAAAGTTCTGTGTACGACAGCTGGCGATGAAGACTCCCCACTTGCATACCTCGCTACCTCGAATTTTCCGTTAGCGCGTTATGTGTATTTGTAACTATCTACTCGCTCTAGTATGACGACTGTATGTACCTTGAATGATATCCTCTTTTATAAACATCCATGTTCAGCAAGAAAATCTACTCACCGAGGTCATAGTCAGAACGTTCTCCCCTTGAAGATTGTCGTGATGGCTGCAAAGTGGAAGTCGCGCCTTTTTCTCGCGATCGTTTCGCTCACTGCACGGAACCTCAACTGACTGGACAAAATGCCGCTTCTCCTTCCAGCTATACCCGCCAATGATTACGCTCTTAGTGGCGAGCTCTCGATGATCGACGCTTTGAGGAACATTCAACGAGAACGCTTTGATCATACACCCACGTTCTGGTGTCTTTGCTCTTGGTCTACTTGTATAAATATGTCGTGCATTTTCTCTCTCCAGGCACCTCTCTCCGCTCTCATAACATCGCCGCGATACCATGCCTTCCTCAGCATCGTCCTCTACTCATCGTCGTCGCACCAGAAACTGGTCCCACAACCGCTACCATCCCCCGCCCGCCCAACTCCTTCATCCTCTTCCGCCAGGAATACGCCCGCCTCCACACCAACCCCAAGACCTTCCAAAGCAACGTGTCCAAAAACGCCGGAGAGGCCTGGCGCGCCTTATCTGCCAAAGATAAACAGCACTACAAGGATTTAGCGGCTGTGCAGAAGGAAAAGCATATGGCCAAGTATCCAGATTACAGGTTTAGGCCGCAGAAAAAGCAGGTCAAGGAAGACATGACGAGGACGGTCGACTCGGAGAGGGCTTGGACCTATATTATATACCCTCCGGCTCCTCATGAAACGGCGCCACTCCCCCAGCCCCGCCCTTCTTCACGCCAAATGGAGCCTGCCCACGGCGCATCCTACTTCCACGGAACGTACTGGCCGTCGTCGGTGCATCCTGCTCAGTATACTCACGAGCCTCTAGAGCAACAACATTTCCCTGTACGTTCCATAACTTTGATTGACGATGACCTGACCTGACTCATACCCTTCCAACAAGACGTTCAACGATTTTGATTATGTCCAGTTCTTTGGCATCCTTCTGCCCCCGTTCGACCTTTCGAATGCTGACCGGGAACTGTGGGATCTCAATGCGCAAAGTAGATGAAAGATTCTTCTATAACACCTCACGAGGGACAAGGACTCCTGAGCTTTAAGAGCTTACGCCCCAATTAAACTGTATATTACTTCCTCCAAACTTCGCACTTGCTTTAGATCTATGCCGATGATTATCATGCATTCCCAACGATTCAACTTAAGGCTGACAGTCAACTCGACAGGAACTTGAATATCAGAAAGGTCTACATGGTTACAAGATCGGAGAAATAAACATAAGCAGATCTAGAGTCTAACACACAGCAACTACGAACCACATCTCAACCCTCTCACTAAAATCCTCAACGTTTCCCACAAATCCGCCCTCAGCGCCTCCATCCTCCCCACCTCCAGCCCCACCTCGGCGGTAACCAAGGGACAATCCGCCCATGACACCTCTGCGGATCCATTCTCTCCACATGTAACCCCGCCTCCTGCTTCGTCCACGCCTCGACAATAGCGCAGCAATAACACATCTTACGACTCGAGCCAATGTGTGGCGTGTGTACGACGCGGGATATGAGCTGGGTAAAGGAACGTTTAGTCAGAGGGAGACGGTGAGCGAAAAGGAAGAGGACGTACGTTGCCGGAACGACTATCAAACTGCTCTGCAAATTCGCCTGCTGATTGACAGTACGCCCGCTTCATACACATAATCGCCGTCTCGGGATGTATCGCGGCGGAGACGCGACGATCTTTTAGTACAGCGACCCAAGGTTCCGATTCATCTACATCCTCAATGTAGATTGAAATGATCTTCGCTAGAGAGGTGTACGACGGTCGGGATAGCGGGTCCACGGTGTTGAGATACACGACGTCCACGGTCATATCGTTTATGTTTATATCTGGCGGAAGCGAAGTGTGATGATGGTGCCGATGAAAATAGAGTAGCTTCGCATGGAGAGCGACATCGATGATGTCTGAGAGATAGTTGGCGACTAGGCGCTGCATGCAAGTTGGGAGTGGGTAATATTCATGCCCTGCGTCATCATGAGGCGCTGCTTGAAGCGTTAGTTGAATAAGTTCAGATTGAAAGCTATGAAACGAACCTATAGCATGCGCGCTCCTATGACACGTCTTTAACTTCACAGCCAACGACGACTTATTGAACACGGACTGCATCTTCTCATATTCGAAGAATCTCTTGAAAGCATGCAGCGCCTCCACAAGAAAGAACAATTCACTCGGCTTCGAGTTCGGGTTCCCAAACGCGAGATAAGCGTAGCCCAAAAGGATGCCAAGACCATTAATCCACCGCGGGATATTGGCGTTGGTTATTGACACCGTGTTGGCCTTCTTGTCCCACACCCCCACAACAATCTGGGCGATGAACTTGCCCAAAGGTGTCTTCACCGGCCAAAGTACGCCTTCCTTGGGCAGTAGCGTATAGTCCTTCGAGCTGTCGGAGCCCATCCACGCGCAGAATATCTCCCGAAAGCCACTCGTGTGATCTGGGAAAATGCGGTCCGAGGCGGTAATCTTCTGCCGTACTTCAGTCGCGCGTTCTTTGAGGATGCTGGGGCGCGCGTCGGGTTGCGATAGCCTTTCAGGTGAAAGTTGTTTTCGAATGTGTTCCGAGATGGTGTCGTACTCAGACCTGGGAGCTGTTGAGCTTGGAGACGCAAGTAGACAGGAACGTACATGGAGTCTTTGAAAAATGATTTAGGTATGGAGTCTGGCGTTCCGACAAGAGTGATTTCTACACGGGCGCATCAGTCTCACGAATATAGGCAGATGATTTGACGAACCAGAGTCGGACCATGTAGACGCTAGAATGATGGGCGCGTTCAACGAAAGACAAATCATTTCGATACTTGGGAGAACGTACCGCTACTATCATAATGGTCTTCCTCGACAGCAATCACTAGCTCTAGATGATTAGCGCCCGCTAAGCCACCCGTAACAGCCACAGCCTTGTCTGTGGTGCACAGAGACTTGGCTAGCGAGCGCACGAAACCTGCTTTCTCCGCTTTAAATGGCGGAGGCGGCATGTAAGACGTGACGTCGATCCCATCCTGGCGGTAATGCTCCAAGACCGCCAGCAGGGACGTGAGGTTCGCGATATCGAGGCGTAGAGCATCGAGCATGGGCATGGTGAAAGGATGGTGGTAGTTCACTCAAGATGACCATGGACGGATAAGGAAACGAGTGTTGCAGTCATAGTCCATTGTCCTTTGTGCTGACCCTGATCATAACCCAGAACACGTTATGATCCCTTTGGAGAGAACAATTAGAGTTGCCGGTCGTTAACAAAGGGCATATGCCATTACCTTTATCAACAAGCCGTGTGTTTCCGCCACCGCCACTTACATATGTACTCAGAAAGGCGTGCTAATAGGGAAACGCCTCTGGAAACGAATCTGGAGAGAACAGGCAAAACTGGCCACTGACTAGCCTCCTGGCCTCACATATAGCGGGATATATTACACTGTTCCATTATCAGCGCAAATCGTGGGTGAAGGGGAAACCACTCACCGTTTATAGGAAGTGTCAGCGTCAAGTAACATCAGAGCATAAGTACGACAGGAAGAAATAAATATTGCAGTTTCACCATGTGCATTTTCTAAGCTTCGACCACAATCTTCCAGTCCCTCGTAACCAACACCCTCGGATCCTTGATCGTCAGCACACCCGGCTCCTTCCCCTTGCCTGCCTCAAACGCCCATACCAGCTCCTCACTCTCGCCCTCAACCTTCACAGATTTGGGCTTCACACCCACGCCCAACACAACCACCTTCTCCACCCTCACCCCGCGCTGCTCCAGCTCCTTCTCATGCGCACCTCCTCTAGAGTTCCCCACTGCGGTACTGCTCAGCTTCAACCCCTTCTTGCCATGCTTCTCAGCAGTGAACTGGCGCCAGACGTAATCGCCCTGCTCGTAGCTGTACCCTTCCCCGTCATCGAGGTAAAGCTCGCCCGAGGCAGAGTAACCGCTCTTGTCAAGTGCAACGCGCAACGTGAACGGATCATAGGCCATGAGAGGTGCCGATCGTCTCGGGCGCTCACGCAGTGGAAGGATGGTGCCACCGCGAATGTAGATCGGGATCGTCGACAATTCAACGGGGATGGTAAACGTCTTTCCCTTCGACGACCCGTGATACGGCTGGTTCGTGAAGTAGTCGTAGTAGACTTGGTCCTCGGCGAGGTAGACCGTCGTCTCCGTAACATCCTTCTGGGTGACTGGCTTCACAAGGAGCGTCGAGCCCACGTAGAACTGATCGTCCATTGAAAATCCGGCAGTATCTTTGGGGAACATAGCGTATTGAGGTCTAATGAGACGAGTCAGCCTTTGAAGAGATTGAGTAGGTGTCAGCATACCTGAGGATAGGCATCCCAGTCCTTGAAGCCTCCCAGAAAGTCGTATACCACAACGGCATCATCGTATATCTTAGGCGCAGAATGTCTTTAATCATACCCTTGTACGGCTCGTCCAACAAGTACGGCTCACGCCTCTTCGTGTCAAGGTGTGCATGTGCCCTGAAGAAGGGGTTGAACGCGCCGAGCTGATACCAGCGCACGAGCATATCGGGTTCGGGGTTACCGAAGAAGCCACCGACGTCGGCTAGAATGCAAAAAATGAGTATAATAATATGCAGTAATTCAGTCACTTACATCCAGAAAATGTCATCCCGGAAATGCCGTTTGCCAGGACCATCTGCAGCCCGACGGTCATATGGTCCCAGGTACCCAAGTTGTCGCCAGTCCACATCGCACCGAAACGCTGAGAGCCAGCGTAGAACGACCGGGTAAGGACAAAAGGCCGCTTATTCGGAGTCGTTCGCTCTTTGACAGCTTGAGAAGAAAGGTTGTGCTACCAAACAAAAGATGAATATATGAAAGCACTGACAGAAAGTAAGAACTTACGAAGAGCATCCCGTTAATGTTATGCACATCACGGTGTTCCCATCCACCGTAATGGATGTTATCCCTTGGCATCGAAATTTCGGGACCATTAAAGATAGCAGGCTACAAACATTCGGTGCATGCTTAGAAAGAACAGTTGAAGGGATCCATACCTCATTCATATCGTTCCAGATATGAATCGCGTCAGTACTTTGTGTCCACGACCACCCCTCTCCCTTGTTGTCAAATTTAAACAGTCCCTTCCACCAATCCCACGACGCTGGATTGAAAAAGTCGATCCACGAGCTGCTTCCAGACCAGCACCATCCTTCATACTCTCCCTCTCCGCTCGGCGGCATGGCAAGAAGCTCCCGTTCCGACGCCTCTTGATAAACGGGATAGTTAGACGAACGCTTCAAATGCGGGTCGACAATGACAACCATATGGCGCCCCAGCGCCGCGACATCGTTCGTCATCTCCACAGGATCTGGGAACAATTTCTCGTCCCACATGAAATATTTATGTTCGTCCGCGTACTCGATATCGAGCCAAAACACGTCGACCGGGAGGTCTTCCTCGTCGAACCGCCTCTGCACAGAGCGTATGTCGTCCGAACTGACATAATTCCATCGGCACTGGTGGTATCCCAGACTCCACTGTGCTGGAAGCGGCGCTGTACCGGTCAGCCGTGTGTATTGGGCGAAAATATCTGCTGGAGTGGGACCAGGGAGAAGGAATATGTCGATGATACCGGACTCGGATATCCAGTGCGTATTGGTCGACTTATCAGAGGGATGGAAGAGGTCGATCCAGGTTTCCGACGCGACGGCGTTGAACACTCCAACAGTGGACTGAGCAGAGTGGGCCTGCATGAAAGGGATGGAGCCGTAAAGTGACATGGTCGAGGACGCAAGGTATTCGAAGACATCCGCATTATACAGGCGGTATGGGTCGGTAAATGTGGGTTCTTCGCCAGTGGTAGAAGGGAGAGCGAGATGCGTGGCATGCTGGGGAATACCGTATACAGTACCATGATTTGGGAATGTTATGTCGATAGAGAAGGATTCGGGACCTGCAAAGAATAAGTAAAAGTCAGAGAGGGATGAATGAAACTTACCCTTTGGCTTGGAATCCGTCCAGGTGTTGAATTTCTCCTCCCAAAACGCATCCTCCTCTGCGCCCTCAAACCAAGCTCGTGGGTTCTCGACCTCGACGACAGTCTGAGCTTCGTCGCCGTCAGCCTTAACATCCTCTTCCTCCTTCGCTGCCTGGGTGCGGAAGTGTTCCATGTGCAGCAGACCCTCGCCGTTGAGAACAATCTGCTGCTTGCCATTACGCAGCAGTGTCACCGTGAGCGGCGCATAGCCAACGACGACGCTCACGTCGCCATATGTGGCTTTGAGATCCTTCTTGCCCGCGACCCACTGCACATCCTTGCTAATTGCAGGCTCCGAGACCAGCGCCCACGACGCCGCCTCATCGTACCGCTTCCGCAGACCGTCTTTCTCGTCCATTCTGACGCGTACAACGCCATCGTCGTGCACTCGCACATCGAGCTCAAAGTTGATGTCTGGGTAAAGGGCGGATTTCACCAGAGCCGTCGCAGCGGCCTGCTCAGGAGATATGGATATCGACGAGCTGTCCACAGAGTACGGCGACCGCCATGAGGAGCCCGCCTCCTTGGCGCGTGAAGAGAGAGCGCGTCCACGTCGACAGAATCCAGACTTGTCGCAGGTTTTGAAATCGTTGGCCTTGACAGCGTTCGCTTCGTCTGTTAGTAGCGCAAGGAGTAGAGTCCCAGAAGCCCGATGGTGCGCATGTCGTGCCCGCCGTCGTGCTCGTCGTTTGTGGAGGTCGGCTGCAAGTCGTGAAGGACACGTTAAATGTTTGGTCCGGATTTGGCGTAAGCCCCTAAGTGTGACGACATTCCTCAGGGCCGGGCCGCCTCAGTGGTACCTCTGTGGCGCAGGGAACAAACAAGGAAAGGAAGGGGAGAACGATGAAATGTGCTCTGTATATATACTCGCGGAACGTTATCAAACCTAACTCTGTGGCGCTGGAGCAGGATAACCAAAAGCGAACGTGTAGGCGCACGAAAAAGCGCAGAAGTTCGACGTGGCGAGGTCACAGTATCGCGACCCATGACGACAAGGAACGGTGCGCCAACAAATTCCTATCTGGTGCTCAATTGGTGGCAACTTTTCCGCGAGAGTTCTGTCGTTGCAGTGCGGCACAGATCTTTGTACAATGCATTATTTTCTTCCCAGCTTGGCCTCGGAAAAACACCATACATCCAGAGCTTTATTCGTTCGTACTCGACGACCGCCGTCCGCGCCGCGAACTGCTCAATCCTACTAGAGCGCCGAAATCTACACGTACTATATCAGTAGTCTTGGATCATTATCCTTCCCGAGAGCTAAACACTGGACGAATCTTGAATCGATACGCTGGTCTCTAGATTCTACAGACTGAGATATATACCAGAACGTTAACGTGTCGTGATTTTAAAAATACAATAGAACTCATATTAGCCGTAAAGTAGAGCCATCTAATCCCTCTTGAAACGGTACGGATGCACCTGAGTTCCTTCAGGCAAGTTGCGTTGGTCGCGGAAAGGCGGCATAGCCGTCCCGATGACCAGGATGGCTCTCGTATCGGCAGGTACTGGCAGCGGGTACTTGCTTCCTTGGGGGTAAACAACAATCAACGCCTCTGCTTCTTCCCAACGACACGGTCTGAGATTGCACTCTGTGTTGGACTTCCGCGTCAAAGCAGATACACCAGAGTGAACTTGGCGAGTCTGACGGTGGGGAATCTGCTGCGGAGGGGATGGGGCATACGGTTGTGGGTAGTACAACGGCGAAGAGGGGCCTTGCCGAGGTATCGACGGCGCATACGGTGACTGCATGTGTCGAGGCGACATTGGTGGGGTCAACAGGTGCTAAAGACATGCGTAAGCGCTATATCAGATGCTCTTCAAGAAGAGGGAACTTACCGAAGGATTGTGGTCCCTCTGGCTGAGGTACAACAAATCCAGGGAACGCAATGGAGGTAGAGTGACATTAGATGGGGCATTCATCGTCGTAAGATATGCAAAGCCGGTTTGCGTGTATGAATAAGAATAGTAGGTGACAGTTACAAGTTTATGAGTAGCTTTCGTCGGGTTCGGCGCCTTATATAGTCCCACTACGCGTGCCAACAAAGGGCTTTTCAAATTTCAATCGACGCGAGCAAATCAGGGTCGTTGGGTTGGCCATAAAGGGGAGGTGCTGAGATGCCAGCAATACGCCATTGTTAATCGTATAAGGAACAATGGGAGGCCAGAAGAGTGCTCGCAGTGAAGACAATGGCAATGGTGGCGTAAGGCAAGACACGTCGGCAGACGCCGAAGTCTGTGACAATGTTTGAGTCGTGACATTCTCGTTTCTCTTGACTTAGCACGCCTATGTGTCGGTGATGATAAAGCTATGGAACGAGAAGGATTCAATCGAGTCTCCAGGACTCGGAGTTTGCGGCGCTGAAGACGAGCACGGTAGTCGCCGCTCCGCACCTCAGGCTCCGAAGTATACGAAGAAAGAAAACATGCCATGCTAGTACGGCGCACATGCATATGATGACCATACAATGGCTCGAATCATGCTCACCAAATCTTTTAATGGAAGAGCATATGGAAGTCTTCGCAGCTGTTTAGCATTATCGAAACTTATTCTGCGCCTCTGTGAAGAAGTCTTGGGTCTGACTCTCGTCGACCATTTTGAGATACATTCCACTTTACATGCGCAGGCTAGGAAAAATGCTGAATCATTCTGCTAACTTCCTCCTGATCAGGGTTCCCTGTACATCTGTCCGTCATCCCGTCGGCGCTTTATCATCTTAGGTCTGTTTATTTCTCGTCTACATGCCGTGGCACAAAAACCTAAACACCTTACGTACGCTTTGAACCCTCCTTGTGCTAAAGATCTCTCTACTGCTAGTACCAACATCCCCTGAACACTACCCGTTCAACAAAATAGAGCTTAATAGTAGTAGTAACAGCTGTAAGGATGGAACGCAAAACCGATGCTCATTAGGAACACAGAATGTAAGAAGTATTAGGAAGTCCGTCATTTGAGTAGTAGTAGTCAAGTCATGCAGGAATCCGGGGAGGTGCTCCGAGTCGACGATAGTGTGAGCAAGAGAGAGTTCCGAATATGCAGTCGGCAAGATCGTGCTAGAGCCTACCGAATAACTTATGTCGAAGCCTCTCAAGGAGCGAGCCACTAGGTTCGCGTCGTGGCGAACTGGGAGAATCGAGAACGTCGGCTTCGGTGGTACTGGCGGCAAGCAAAGAGTGACATCCAAAGAACGTACCGAGCTTCTTAAGAGGTACAGTGAGTCGACTTACCCAACTACATTTGGCAATTGTTGGGACATCTTCAGCGCGGCGGCATTAGGATTAAATGGGAATATAGCGCGTAGGATAAACATACCAGTTGACTCATCCTCTGTATTTGATTCAGGCTTGGACAACACCAACATAGACTCCCTCTCGCGTTGAAATACCGCGGCCAAAGCTTCCATGTGCTGAGGACGGGCATCCGGAAGGCAGAGCATCTGGAGGTGCGTGCGCTTTACGATTGCATCGTCTGCACCCTCTTTATCCTGCTTCTCCCCACGAGCCATAATATCCGTAAACATTTGTTCCATCTTGATGTTAATCTCCCTTTCCCACGTAATATACTCCACGCGGTCAGGCATTTTGGTAAGAGGTGCGTTGGAGACCTTTCGTGGTTCCAGGTCTAGAGCTGCAGTCAGACGCTCTCGGGGATCGACAGAGGGAGGTGTATCGGCATTGGAGTGAGCCTGCGTAGGTGACGCAGAGGGTTTCGGTGAAGTCGAATCATCCAAAAGCAATGATCGTGTGGGTTCCTCGTAATCAGACGACCAATCGCTTGCTTCCGTCTGACCATTGCCGTGAATACGTGGCGACGGTGGGGCACTACCTTCTGTGGGCTCAGGCTGGTCGATGGGCTTGGGATCCGATGCAACGCATGGTGCAGGGAAGAGCTCGTCATCGAGTTTCCTAGTTTCCTGCACCTTCTGGTGCACTCGTCGTTTCGCTTCCGTTTGTACCCTAAAGAACATGCTTCAACGAAAAAAAATTCAACAATCAAGCTGAAGAGATCATACTTCGTATAAGCCTCGCGCTCTTCCTGATACTCCCATGGGTTGCTGATGTCTTGGGCAGAGATTTTCTCGAGATCGAAGGAAAACTTAACGATGGGTGTCTCGTCTAACCACTCATCGTACGACATTGGTATCTGCAGAGAAGATACCGAAGCAATAGAGGAAGCACTGGAAGTGCCATTCACATTGTACGAAGAACGTGATGATCGTGTGTCATGTTCTGCTTCGTGGAGCTCCTGGTATGCGGCGTCAATTTCTTGACGCCACTCAGCATCATGTTCGTTGAGTTCGATAAGGTGTACCGCCTCGACGTGAGGAACGAGCTGGTATTTACCATGGTCGCGAGTATCCTGCGTCTCATATTGAATGCGTACAGTAGTTCGCGCGAGGGTAGGATGAAAACAATCTGGCCATGGGAGCGGGGGAGTGCAGTCCACTGGTTCGCGTTCGAGCGGATGAGGAGATGAATTAGACAGTATAGGGCAGGACATTTCAGGGAGCATGCTGTCCTCTGGTCCCGGGACCATTCCACGAGTTGAGACCAACATGATGTCCAGCGCGCACGGGTAATCCACGACTGGTATGCCTCCCTGCCACTTGACTAATGTTAAGATGGATCAAACAAGCATAGGAATGACTGACTTGGATTACGCATGCAAGGTACTGCTTGTTGTGCATTTCCTCACATGCTTTTGTGGCTATTGGATCCTCGAAGGTTGCGATGCTGGCAACGGGGTCAAGTTCAAACACAAAATACTCTCCGCGCAAAGGCAGGGACATGGCCAGTGTAGATGGAAGTAAGACGCAAAGGAGGAGGAGGTGAGGGTGAGTCACACCTGGGCAATATGTGGGTGTGGTCAAAACGTGAGAAACGAGATCAACACTTCACTCGGGCTCTTCGGCCATCACCGCCAACCGCACAACCACGTTATTAATAACGCAGCTTGAACCACCACTGAATTCTCCACTCTGCTCGCCTTTCAGAGGCTTCAAATGCCGTTGATCAGTAACGCATCTGGATAATCTGCGTTCGTACACCCGTTTTTATGGCTGAAGTTGTTCGTTGTGGAAACTTCCCAGCGTCCAACCAGCGTCTATCAGCGTCTGTCTGAATTAAGTTGACCATTTCGAGATATCATAGCTGTTATATCTGTCCATGTGCCCAACTGCAGCATGGAAATGCCCGAACTCAGCTCTCAACAGCAGCTTATGGCACTGATCCTGACTGCCCTCGTCCCCTTGGCCTCCGTCCCCACACACCATACCCTCCGCACCCTCGAGACCAATTCCTCATTCACGCATGTCGAAAGAAAAACGTCCTAAGCTGAACTGGGATAACTCAAAATCCCCTCGGAATGCGAACAATGGTTGGTCTAACTCCATCCCCAATAAAACGACCGATTATGGGTCGGTTTTCGCCGTATCCGAGCCTCTCCTTCTTCCGGTGTACATGTTGTTGAACGACGCAGCCACGAAAAGCCTGCGAGCGTGGAAGGATAACACGGTCGCAGGGCGAGAGGCGAGAGCTGCTTTGAGCCAGACCTCCGAACGAATCGTGCAAACGATTCAGAACATCACTCTTGCAGCCCAAACGAAGCAGCCACGTCCCGCTCTGTATGTGAAGACGGCGTCTAACCAGAGGGGTGGGACTAATGTCCATAACATTCATCCGATCGGCTCGTTTGGGCATGCACGAGAACTCACTGGCCACATACGTGAATTCTGCTTTCCATTGTTACGAACCCGTCTACCCAACCGCCGCCGAATGATACACGCCTTTGGATTCACACTACGCCCGCTTGGAGGCTTCCAGCGGCGGACGCGACGAATGCATGGATGGTGGGACTTCCCATGACTACACAGAGTGGAACGGCGCCAAATAACCCGTACACAATTGGTGGCCACCAGGTTCAGGTCTCCAGTACGGTGGCAGGTCATATCAGGCAACGAAGTTTGGGACTATATGAAGTCTTCAGCAGACTGTGCACCACGAACGGACTAGCTGACTTTATATGCCTCTTTGAGGAAGAATTGAGGACTAGCTTCAATGTGCGTTTCATGTTCCATTCTTTCCTCCTCCCTTGAACTCATCAATACAAAGGATTATGTGCAATCAGCGCACTACTGACTCGTTCCAACATATACTTATTGTCATTTCTCGGTGCCTACGGACTCGTGTTATTTCCTCATTTTACTCGGTCAAAGTTTTCTGTATGCTCAGCTTGTATCTGCCTACATTAGTAGTGATTTTTCCATGTATAGTACTTCTTAGTTGTTTGACGAACAGCACTGGGTCAACTTGAAGGAACACAATCTTCGACGAGAGCGTCAGACAACCAACGTCGTAATTGGGAGAAATCATACGCCTGCATTACGGCGCCACAGGACGGAACGAACGCCTACTCTCCCGTCTTCTGAGGGCATTCCCTCTGCCACCAACCAATCTTGTGGTGGGGAGCAATGTGACAACGTCCACAAAATCCAACTCAGCCCCGCCAATGAAAATTTGAAACTCGGACAGCAGAAACGAGGTCCAAGGAAAATCATTATGCACTTAAGAACAGCAAAGAATTGTGAGCAAAATTAAATATCATAATCGTTCAGCAAGATAAGAAACACCGTTAAATCTCAGCCACTCCCCTATACGCAGTCGATGGCTGCTGCCCTGTATTCTGAGGCGACATCGACATCGAGTATGGCCGATTCGGCTCTGGCACCATAGACGGATTATACGGGACGGTCGAGTACGGTGAGTACCCTTGTTGCGGCTGGGGCTGCCCGTATGGGGTACCCGGCACAGAAGAGGGGAACGTCGAAGGATCATTCGGATCCTGTCATCGCGCCACACATCAGTCAGTTAATGCCCATCCAGGAAAAGAAAAGAGGTTACGCACATAAACTTTATCCGTGAATCCACCATTAGGCATCGCAGGCGTATACGTCGACCCAGTCGCATTAGGCCCGAGGAACGAGGACTCCGGCCCGCCGCCGCCGTTGAAGTTTTGAGGCGCGGTGGTGCGGCGCTTGTTGTTGCGCCGCCAGAAGAAGAATATGAGTCCAGCGATGATGGCGAGGGCGGCGATGCCGCCCACGACGCCGCCCACGATGGCGCCGGTGTTCGAGGAACTGCCCCCGCCGCCGCCACCTCCTGCAGAAGAAGTCGAGGAGGAGGCGGAGCCGGAAGCGGTGTTGCTGCCTGTTGGGGCGTGCGTGGTGGAGCCGGTGTATGTCGCCTCAGGACCTAAAGAACGAAATGAACGATGGGGTTTCTCTGATTGAAGGAAACCGACATACCGGAGTCGGTCTGAGCGGACGCGAGATCAAACGTGCCATTCGATGAGAGAGCGAGGTAGGCGTAATGAGGTACCCTTGTGTCCTGAGGAATTGGATCGGGGAATGTCGAATAGGCAGTACTGCAATTCGCACTCCATGAATTCCATCTACAGGTTGCCCGTTAACTATTGTATTCAGGAGATGAATGTAGAACGTACGCAGCGACTCCTCCCCCTTGACATGCCGCGCAGACGTTCAACAAGGAGTAGTACACAGTGTTACAGACACACGTCGTGGCAAACGTAGCACCGATTCCTGAGTAATAGTAGCCAGCCGGGAGGTATTGGATATTGAAACCTTTTCCAAACGTTTAGTTTCCAGAGGAGCGACAATCGCGAAGCACTCACTCCCATCACTCGTACACACATTGCCAAGCGCCTCTCCAATCTGACACGGGCTCTGATTCTCCGAGTTGAATGACTTGATGAGCAGATGAGATGTCTGTTATTATTTAGCTAACAAGCCACTCACCCATGCATATGTCGCATCAGTGCACGTCGCGTGCGATGTATCCTGCGCCCTAACAGAAGCCTGCAAGAGACCAATAGCGACGACTGCTGTCAATCCGAGCATGGTTGGCGAAAGGGAAGGGGATCGACTGATTCGCAACCCTAATTTGCTTTATACCCAGACTCACGGCGCGCGTGTCCTATATGAACTGGTTCCTTGATTGGCTCGGCTGTGCAAGGCGCTTAAATAGGAGCTAGTTTTGTTCCGCCAGGGTCTAATTCCGTTCTTGCTTGGACGCGTATGAAGGGACGCGTCCGAGTTGGAGGTGTTTCTGGGAAAATTCTGGTGTGCCAAAGGTTCCTATACCTCTGTAGAAAGCTGTAGAGACGAAATGGTACGGATCTACTGGCGACAAGGCGCTGAAAGGACCGCGGTGGACTGACAGTTGACTGTGTTTCATATTTTTGTCCTTTCGATGCATGCGAAATCCGTGAGATTCGAACACCACATTCCTGAGGACCCAACAGTAATTCAATGAGATTGAAGGCCTTCGAAGATGACGAAGTCAAACCTATTTACTCCAGCAACTAAGACTCTTTCCGAGACAGAGAGTTGACGAGGTGGCCTAAAAAGTATGTCAAGTTAAATTGAAATTCATGGAGTTTGACGATGAGCTCGGATGATTAGCAAGCATCGATGAAAGATGCATGCTACTGCCAGACGTCGAGCAAAGTGTCCTGCGAAAATGACCGCTTGTTGAACGCTGAATCTAAGCAAAAAGGGATTATTGAATGCCGTCGAGTGGTGGGCGGAAGAGCCGCAAAGGCCGAAGTGTAACCGATCGGGACATCGGATCGGCACTGCATTCAAATGGAGATGAACCGGCCTGAATCCGATCAGTCACCCACAGACAGACAGGCGCCTGTGAACATAGCCTTTCTCTCTTCGTTATACCTTCGTCTTTCTTTTCTGTGGGCGCATCATCAATATGCCCTCGACGAATGGCCACTACGACCAGACTCTCCTAGCAGAGGCACAGGCGCCCACCAGAGCCCAGCTGCAGGTCTTGCTCTCTGTGATTCACCCTGGTTTCATTCCCTAATGCTTTGTAGGAAGGATATAACGCAGACATTTTACGGCCCAACCGGACGCCCGCGCTAAATGACACCTCTTCTTCTGGTCCGCGCAGCACGCCCGCTTCTAAAGAGCACCTCCCCATCCCTGTAACCCAGCCCCCAACCAAGCAGCCGTTCTGGCGCACACGAAAGGGGATGATTATCATCGCTATAGCGGCGCTGGTAATTATCGGCGCTGTCGTGGGCGGCGCTGTTGGTGGGACTGTTGGAAAAAACAATAACAATTCGAGCACGTCCTCGAGTACGGCTCCTGGGCCTACGATAAGTAATGCCACCCAAGGGCAGGGTGTCGAGTCCGGCAATCCGAATGGCGGCAGTGCGACGGCGACATCTGCTAAGCCCGCTCAGTCTTCGGGCTCTGCAGATGGTGGATCTATACAAGGCGGTCCTCCTTAGGTACGTTGACGCGTCTAATGATCGTCTCTGTCCTTGTTAACTTGCCCATTGCAGGGTACTTTATCATGACATTCTTATTTTGATGATTCTATTCGATGGATATCTGTGTGTGCTTTCTTGTTTTGGACATTCCGTGTCTGTGGAAGTGTTCTTCGGCGCTTATGATGTATGAATAGCTAATTCGTTTTGAACACACTACGCGAGTTCCGACGATTTTCTGCAAGGATAGAGCAGCGCTTGCGAACCTTTAATTGCACGGTTCAGCTTCGCAAGAGCCCTGTGACGTTCTAGTTTCCTGGAACTCCTACGCTCAAAGCTGTGTGGCAAAACGGCATGCTGGATGCAAATTGGATGGCATAAAGATGGCGTTGAGCGTCATCCTGTCTCTGCTCGTGTCTGGTTGGTGCCTCTGACCGCGGCACCAGTGTCTAAGGATAGTTGAATTTCAAGATGGGCTCATTATAAAGCATTCAGGATTTGGAGAAAACCTGGGTTCTGAGAGACTCAGCTATTGGATTCAAGCTGCTAAATGAGCGTCATTTAAAGCATACAGGACAAATAGCCTGGGAAGAGAAACATGTGTAGACCTGCCAAGCACAGGAGCAGAAGAGTGGCGCAATCACGCGGCATTGGTACTAAAATACGAAACATCTCCGCATAGTTTCTGAACATAAGTTAAGTAACACATTGCGGATCGAGTCTGCGTTCATAGCCTGTTACGGGAAGGAGCGTAACCGCTTTGTAGGGCTTCAACGACGATATCATTCCCCAAGATATCATAGTGCCCGGCCGTCAACAATGTGACATGGGCTTTAGGGAGGCACTGCCGGCTTCCAAGGTCATGCCACGCAGCGTGATGCTCTGGAGGAAGCGATCCCACCATCCCGTAGGATCCCAGGTATACGCTCACCGGCGCCTTGACTTTCTGGATCCATTGTCGGAGGGCCGGTAGTGCAGGCAATTGACTCTCAACTGTTAAGGACAACAGAAAGTCAAACACCTTGATCAAGAAGTCATCTGAGGAGGCCCTAAAGTTCTCGAAGAATGGCGTCGGGGACGACCTTGATATGTTTCAGATACGTCGCGAGCGAACTGCAGGCGGTTAGCGAGGTTGCCACCTGCATCGCGGCGCGTCATAGCGACGAGGTTGGAGACGTTTGCTTTGATGAACTCCCTCCTGGCATCCGGATGGTGGAGTGTCATCTCCGATACATCGATGCCGAAAACAGGGCATAGGAATGCGGTGGGAAAGTGATCAATCAAGGCGAGCTGGCACACAATGTCCTCGTTTTGCTCGAATATTCGAGCGAGAGCAAAGCCGAGGATGCTACTTCCTGAAAACGTCGCGAAACGGTAAGGGCCATTCGCCTGCTTCTCCTGTTCATCGTATCCGTTAATACTCCAGTTGATAAGTGTTGAGATGACAGAAGAGTGCATACCTTGATGCGTTGGTAGTAGAACTTGGCCTGGTCCATCAAAGTCTCCAAAGGCGTATCGGGAGTGACTTGTATTGCCCATAATTCAGACGAGAATTTCTCTTTCAGAGGTCTAAATGCATGGATAGAGCCGCCGCCAGCTGTGATGCCTGTATGAGATACGTGTACACCTTAATTCAACACTGGACCCACCGTGTATTATGATGAGAGGGAGTTCACCGGAGCCGTCACAAAGCTTGACGATGGTCTCTGTAGCATGAGCATCCAGAAAAGTTTTCCACGCGTCGCTCCTTCTGGGTGTCGACGAAGGCTGCATGTGGAAGGTTAGGAATAGACTGAGCGTGCGAGAGATGTATAGCTCACCAGAATAATCAGGCCATCATAAGAACCCGGTGGCGAGGGAAAGGCAGGACACGGTCGTTTTAACGTTCACAGGGAACTCGGCATAAGTTAGAAGCGATAGGTACGGCGCGGACGGGGCTGTCGTGAGAATGGAGCCTGGTCTACCATGGGAATGTGCGCCCACAAGAACAGCACAGTGATCCCCGATATGTAGAAAAGAGAGCAGGTCAAAACTTAAAAGCCAAGTGTTATTTTTGGACGTTGACTTCGGCCCGCCCCGGCCCATGCTCCTTGCTCTGAACGGTCATGCACATATGCACTGCGACATACGCACTTTTAAACGCGCTTTCTAATGCCGGTAATAAAAGGCTTATCTCGTCGATGCTCACGGGTAGCCAGCGGGGTCGGACGATCAACGATCCCAGAATGAACCGGACCCCCTGCGCTCAGAGCCTGCATCTTCCAGGTTTTGGAATTCTTTCTCATCGACATCTAGAATCCATACCAAGGTCGTCCACGGAAAGGTCTTACTAGGCTTGAGCAGAAATACGCCCCCGACGAGGAGTTTGAGGAAATGTCGTCGAAAGCAAGAGTGTTCAGGGTCTACGGAGACGAGGCTGGGAAACACGACCTGGAGATAGTAGGCGGCTAGCGCGAGGGTCTAAACATGCTTCCGGTGTTTGTGAGTCTGTCGTCGGGATGATGTTTATCTCGCTTAATTCGCGTGCTAGGTCGCTTTCTTCTCTACTGTGGTGACCACGTTCGTCATATCGACTTGCCAGTCCCCGCGCCTGGATAATCGACTCCCGTGGTCGCCGTGCTTCCCCCGAAAAGTGGGTCCATCGTGAGATCCACTGCCCACATCCACATTAACGGTATGCCAACTGTACTTGCCTTTCAATGAAAGACATTGATGGACACAGTCCGTTGATCTTCCTGTGTATGTACGGCACCGTATCATTCGCATATACAAATGTCATGATCAGAGATAGGCGAACAACGCAGGTTCCCATCAATGCAGATTCCACCTCCGATAGTGAGTGTGGTCTACCAAATTCCAATTGTTGAGTCCAAGATTAGAGATTGACCGCGTCCTGAAAAAGATATAGTTACCAAGTTTGTCCGCATTTGCTGCTCGGGTGTCGAAGGTGATTGGAATGAAAAGTCGGCCAACCCACGATCATTCAATATTCCCGATCCAGTTTGTCTTTTGCGCTCACTATGTCGGAAATCTGGAAGCGACCCGGGCTACCTGAGATGGCGTTTGGGTCTCTGCTGAGGCTGGGCTCAAAAATTGAGAGCTCGAGAGGAGCTCTATGACTTGCTACTTGGGATATCGCAATGCGGGTCGAGGCGCTTATCCCTTCTGCTCGGCCTCCCGTTACGCATGTAGTGATGCCCGCAATATTAAACCGTGGGTAGAAGCATGGGTACTTTACCGCTGTACAGCTGCTAACTCTCATGATGCCATGGATCCTTCCACCCCCGCATCGCAGAGTTCAGAAAATCATCCTCCGTTCGACGACGTAGAGAAAAGCACGGAGAAACAAGAAACGTCTGTTGTCGCAGACCCTCCTGAAGTTCCGGACGGTGGTTCTGCGGCTTGGATGACTTTGGTGGGCGCGTAAGCTCACGTCTTGGCAATTTGTTCCGCAGAGCTCTGATTCCTCTTAGGTTTCTCGCCGTGTTTTGCTCGTCTGGGTAACAAATCGACTTCACGTTCAATACCACTCTAACGCTAAAACAGATATGTGAACGCTTATGGTGTCTATGAAGGTACATTTCTCTCTTATGCGTAGGTTGTTCGTGGGGCCCCGAACTCACTGCACTCACAGACTTCTTCGTTCGGGAGTACCTAAGCGAATCATCGTCGTTCCAGATAACCTGGATTGGGAGCGTACAGGTCCTCTTCCTGGGCTGTTCAGGCATTCCGGGCGGCTACGCGATGGATCACGGTTATTTGTGGGTTATAGTAATCGCATCGTTTATATCTTGTCCGTCTGAACATACAATGTAGCCGCTGGGTCACGATATCGGGCTCTCTTCTCCTCACGTTCTGTCTTGTCATGACATCGTTTTGTCAGGAGCAGCAATTCTGGCAGGTATGGTTTCTTCCTAGCGACAAATCTCTCTCCTCACCCACACAAGATGTTCCTCGCTAACGGTGTCGGACTCGGTATAGCAGTGGGTATGCTGTATGTACCGGCCCTCGGCGTACTCTCTCATCACTTCAAGAAACGGCGGTCGTTAATGATGGGACTCGCGCAAGCCGGCTCCTCCGTCGGCGGTCTTGTCCATCCAATCATGCTCAACAACCTCTTTCATGGTCGCCTTGGCTTTGCGTGGGGTGTCCGCGTTAGCGCTCTCTTCAATCTCGTGCTTCTCATTATCGCGAACCTCTTGATGACGACTCGATTACCCGCTCGCCCCAAGGATACGACTTTCAAGAAGCAACTCGTGTACTGGAAGAGCTTCTTCACCGACAAGGTATATGTCCTCGCCACTCTCAGCGTCTTCATATTGTACAGCGGCGTCTACTTCCCAGCATTCTTCCTCCAACTTGACGCAGTGGAGAGCGGTTTGAGCGAGAGTTTGGCTTTCTATTCGGTATGCTGTCCGTCTCTTTCAGATTCAAGCCTACCTCATGAATGACGTCTAGCTCACTCTACTGAATGGAGTTGGTGTACTTGGACGGATAATGCCAACCATCATCGTAGACCGTGTGGGCGTCTTCAACATGATGATTCCATGCGCTTTTGCGTGTGGTGTTATGATCTTCTCATGGGTGGCCATGAAGGACGCGGCAGGTGTCATATCTATGGCCGTGTTCTATGGCTTCTTCGCTGGCGCTGGTACGCAATTCAGCGAATGCGGGACGCCTACTGTTATTCACTGATCTTTCAGTCGTTAGCCTCGTAGCCCCGATGATTGCATACCTCACACCAAATGTTTCTGATATCGGGTGAGTGTTTCAGCACCGTCGTAGGATATTTCTGAGGCTGAAATATTCAGAGCACGATTGGGGGTGTCGATTGGTATAGGGGGTAAGCGCTGTCGAAGCTTCGTACTGGTCTACTGAAGCTAAACCGAAAATCGCAGCTGTTGGCGCCTTGATAGGTATGCAATGGATAGCGCACTGATTTGCGCCAAACTGACAGTACTTGGCGCTGCTTTCTAGGTCCCCCTGTGTGCGGTGCCTTGCTCACATCGCAACTTCTTTGGGTCCGGCCAGTCATCTTTAGCGGGGTGAGTAATTCTCGAACTCTTGACATTCGGTGGCTGAGCTTCATGAATAAAGATCTGTGTGGTCGCAAGCGCAGGAACACTCACGATAGCGAAACTACTCAGTGACCGGCAAACGAGACGAATCACGGCTGCCAGTTAGTGTAGATATTCTAAAGTCAGATTCTGAGATAGATCCTATGTTATTCGGGTGACTGTTTGGGAATGTAAGTACACCTCTTGAAGTCACCGTAAGTTAGATGTACCTGACGGCGATCGAGCCCGGCCCGGCTTTGCCGCTTGTCTGCCTCTTGCTCTCAACCATCATCATCCATATCCTTGACGCGTCCAGGCAGCAGTTTGAGTGCACTGAGGAAGTGGACATCCTTTATATATGATTCGTAGGTACCCCCAACATCACTATTTCCGTCGCTAACCAAGTCGTAGATGCGTTGTCCTCTCCATATTAAAAATTTCTTCTAGCTCCACAGTTCTATTAGTATGAACTCTAGGCGTAAGGGAGTACTTTTCTGACCTTTGGTCAAAGGTACCAGCGATATTGTCTGATGCACACGCGTTTCTGGATTGTGGTATTATATGCTGGTCATATTACTTCTCAGCTGACGGCTGTCAAAACATTCTACTGAAAGCTCGCGCGAGTCTGGAACAGGTAGGTAGGTAGGTAGGTAGGAACAGCGCTTTCCGCGTCAAGATGCGCAGCTTTACTCCTCTGTAGGCAGGGTCTCCTAAAACGCCGGAACAACCTGTCTATATTTTGAAATGGAGCGCCTGGGGAACGAGGTCGAGAGGCTGCACGTTTTGCCGCAGTCTACTGTCTATCACCTTAAAAGGTTTGTCTATGCATCAATATCGGACTTGCTCTCACTTGGTCTCCCAGTCATCGAGGCTTCTCGCCAAGCCTTTTCAAAGAATCTTGACTTCCTTATGTCCGACGACTCTAAAGCGGTACGGAAAGATCCTGTAGAAAGCTCATGTGACATTCCCAGCCATAAGTGGCGTTATTTGGACGTTCAATTCACCCTCAATAGTCCTTCAACAACGCTTAGTCCTGTTCGCACGCGCTTATCATAGTCGAATTTTGGCGCGCGCGCTTAATCTGCGAGCGAGCTGTTGCCCCGAACGACGAGACATCAATCCCCATGCACTGTGGATCCCGCCGACTTCGTACCGCGGGCTTGGCACGGAATGCTTCATCGACGTGCATTCACTAGTCGGAAAAATATAGCCAGGCAATTCATTGTGCTTTTGTACTTATACGTCTTGTGGATATGGGAGCCACGAGGAGGCTGGCGCGGGTAGGGGGAATCGTGGCGACGTTTCACGCGACCGGTTGATGGCACGTGATCCAGTTTCCTTTCCTTCCGTCCTCCATCTCAAATCCTCCAACATCGTCAGCGCGTTCATTTCGTCGCTGAGTCTTTCTTTCTTTCGTTCGGCAGCACGCTAGCCGTTCTTTTGAGCCTTGTTGGAGCCTTTTCGAGCTAGGCGGGCGTCGGAATTTATTCAGGACGACTCTCGGCAGCTATTCGCTTCCAGTTTTCGCGATGCCGCCAAGGATTTCGAAGGGCAAGGAGCCCCAGTCTCGCTCTCTTCGTTCAGGAAACGCCCTTGCCGGACAGTCGGGAAACCTCGATGGGGACATCTGGCGCGATGGTCTGGCCAGTGTCACGATCCGCCGAAGACGGAACCAGGTTTCCTTGGACGACGCGGTTCGTGGCCTCGGAGGCATCGAGAATCTTAGCCCTCCAGACGATATAGAGGAACCGGACGGTTTGGAGCCGGACGTCGCGTCGGATGACATAGAAGACGCGGACGACTTCTCTCAGGCGCCGATGGAGGCGGAGTTCCCCTCGTCGGAAGCAGACGTCCAAGCGAGAACGGGGGCTCCGGCGCCGCGCACAGTTCGTTTTGCGCAGGAGTCTATGGCGTCAGCTGGGACAGGCCTCGCTCCGTCGCCAATCATCATAACCCGTGGATACGAGCCAGCTTCGTGGAACGGGACCTCCTCGATGCCTCGTGGCGATCTAGCTGGGACTTGGGGAGGTGCTGCGGTGCATCCCCGGGGAACTGGAGAGACTGCTATGGGCGTGGAGTCGGGTTCGGCCGCCACAAAGACCTCGGGTACTTTCAGACCTGCGTCCGGATCTGGGACGAAGGCCTCGGGGACATTTAGGCCTGCATCCAACTTTGGGATGGGGTCGACCCCGGCGGCTCCAGTGTCGTCCTTTTCGTCGACGGGTGCGTTGTTTGGCCCCGTCAGCTCTGGGGAGCGTATTTGTCTACCAGAGTTTGGCTCACACAGAGAATTTTCTGTAGGTTTCCTGTCGGGACACAGAGAACAAGTAGTTGAGGTTCCCTCCTACAAAGAGCCTAGGTTCGGGGGTTTCGGCGCCTTTGGAGCGCCACCGCGTGTCGTTACGGGCCCACCGAAAGAAGCACAGACAGGTACGGGCGAGTCCGAGGTTAGCATGCATTTGGCTGACTTCGGGACTTAGGCGCGAGCTCGCGACCCGCCGTTCGTCCAGAGCCGACCCCGCAGGTCACTGAAAAGGCGGGAACAGATCCTCAGGGAAGTCTGAACCCTGGGACGGAGCAAACGTCGGGGAAGGGCAAAGCCAAAGCGCAGGACCCCCCAGCTCAGGCAGAACCCTCGATCTCGCAGGCGGCTTCGACACCGAAGACCAGCAAGGCGAAGCCGAAGAAGAAGACTCCAAAGCCCAAGACGGGAGCGGAGCAGGAACCGGCGAGCCGCCCAGTAACCCGCGCAGCCGCGAAGAAGACAGTTCCCTCAGTCCAGATTGAGGAGGTCGAGGAGGAGGACGAAGCTCCTCTCCAGAGCAACGCGCAGAAGCCTCCTCGCAAGCTCCCGATGGGGGCGACCAGTTGGGGTTGGGGAGACGGCCCGCCGCAGTTTCACGGCGGTCGAGAAATCTCCAGAGAAGAGGCACGTTGGATTGCTTACTCCACGGAGCCTACGTTTACCTTAGCCATGCAGAACCTAGTCAAGTCTTCCCTGGAACAGAGGCAGGAGGCGCTCCGTGCGCGCAGCGTACCTGCGATTCCGAACCCTGAACCGGCCCCATCTTCATCACGTAAAGCTCAGACCGTGAACGGGCAACAGTATCTTGACCCGGCGCTAGCCAGACGCGAGGAGCAACTACGCGAGAAACTGGCGCGCGAGATGGACAACGAGAGGGCTAAGGCAGAATCGAGGGAGGACGAGGCAAAGAGGGCAGCAGTAGCCGCTCAGGAGGAAAGGATCAGGCTTTTGGAGGAAGAATTGTCGAGAGTGAAGGAGGAGGCAGCACGCAAGGCCCAGGAGGAGGCGGCGGAAATGGCAAGACGCAACAGACCTCCACCAGCGCCTAGACCGGCACCCTCTAGACCATTGTCGCGCCCTCAGCCCCCTTCGGACGAGGACTCAGACGAGGACTTGGCGGAGGTTGGGAACTTCTCCCCCCACCAAGGACCGATCACATTTGCGTCGGTCGAGGACTTGGAGAAAGCTTTGCGCGAGAAAGGTTATTGCAAGCTGGACGAGAGGAGGAAGCGCTCAGGATCCTCGACCAAGGCAGCGAGATCTCCTTCGCACAAGAAGCTGAAAGCGGCAGCTCAGGCTAACACGCTCCCGCTACGTTCAGCAAAGCATGCGCGTTCCCCCGCGGCGGAAACGCAGCTAGACCAGGACCAGGCGAAGAAGAGGCGTCTGGGAGGGATTGACGACATGGCGACCTCTTCCACCACCTATATCCCCGCATACCTTATCAAGATCCTAGCAGACGGGTGGTCGGAGCCGATACGCTTCTCAGAGTTCACAGCAGAGGCGTGCGCGGCAGACAGACGCCGAGACCTAGCGCGAGACACGAGCGCGCTCAGATTCAATGTCGAGTCTGGCGGGTTGGAGGTGAAGAAGGGTGGAGCGAGGAAGGTGCTCTCAGACATGGTGCTCGACCAGCTCCCGTGGCTGGATGCGTCGACGAAGTTCTGCGATGGCATCGAGAATCACTACATTCCGAAAGACCCTGATCTCCCAGACGGCCCGGAACTCGCGAACCAATTCCGCACGATTCTGAGGATTCTTACCAGCAAGAAGGAATGGTCGAGCAAGTCAAAGCACGGGTTTATCGTGATCAAGATGTACATGGAGACTGTGTTAGCGGCTTTCTGGCGCTCCAATCTAGAGCTCGACGTGTCTATCTTTGGACAGCAGACCTGGCAGGATTGCATTAGCGCGCATACGCAAGACTGGATGGATGGCAATACCCCGGCGGAGGCGAAAGACAAGACGAAGCCGTCCACTTCTACCAGATTCTCCTTTCGGGGGAAACAGTTGAACCAGAGATCCTCAGGCGCCGGGTCATCCTCCACCTCCGAAGCCACGAAGAAAGACAAGTGCTGCTGGTGCGCATCGTGGTCGCACCGCTGGCAGAGCTGCCCCGGAGGAGCTGGAAACCACTGCAACAAGGATGCACAGTCATATTGGGTCGATGCCAAGGGTGGACAGTACTGCGTCGGTTTCAATTCCAACGTCGGGTGCAAGAGATCCTCAAGAGGAAAGGGCTGCGACAGTTTCTTCGCTCACGCGTGCTCTCTCTGCGGGAGTCGCGATCACGGAGCCCAGACCTGCTCCAAGTAGGGGAGCGGAGGTGAGGGGGGGGGGGAGGGGGGACGCAGGAGAGGCGTCGAGGGAGGGGAGTCAGGAGCGAGAGCAGGGGTTGGAGTTGGAGGACCTTTTTCCTATCGTCACGCCATTCAAGGCGGATGCGTGGGAGCAGGAGCTGATGCTCGTGGGGGTGTACGACGAGTACTCCGACATTCCCAAAGGCATTCGGGAAGGTTTCTCAATCGGTTTAGACGCTTTCGAATTAGACAGGACATACGTCCCACAGAACCACGCCAAGACACCAGAACATATAGAATTCATTGCAACACAATGCGCAGAAGAGATAGCGATGGGAAGACTTTCCAGAGGTTTCACTCCAGAAGAATTGGAGGCGAAAATTGGTACGCGCAGTCAGATTACGCGTAGTTTGGCGTAAACTAACAGATCCTCAGGGTACTTCCGTACTGCCCCGATGAACGTCGTCGAACGTCCCGCTGGCGAAGGAAAGCCCGCGAAACTGCGCATTACAACAGACCACTCGTTTCCGCATATCCCACTTTCCGAAGATATATCCGCTGCTATAGAACACCGTGCCACACTAGACAGTCCCGAAAGCGAACCGCGAATAAAAATCAACCCAGAGACGACCTCAATAAACTCACTGATAGACGCCGATGAATTTCCATGCGAATGGGGAACTTTCTCCGAGTGCTTTCTTCGAGTCGCGCAGGCGGAGGAAGGAACGCAGGTGGCGACCTTCGACGTGAAATCGGCGTTCAGAAACGTGCCCGTACGTCCGAGGGAGAGAAACTTCACTGCCGCCCGCGTTGGAGACCTGGTACATCTCAACCCGGACCTGGATTTCGGGGCCTGTCCTTCTCCCGGAATATTTGGTCGCATAGCGGATGCAATGGTCTACATCCTGAAGCGGTGGGGAGTTCAAGCGCTTCTCAAGTGGGTGGACGACTTCATATTCTTCCGATGGCCCAAGAGGAAGCTGGAAGACGGTTCCTTCGAATACTCCTACGATGCCGACATCATCTGGCAAGCCGCGGAACGCGTAGGGTGGCCATGGGCACCAGAGAAGTACAAAGCCTTTGCTTTCGAGTTCAACTACATCGGTTTCGACTGGGACCTCGTCGAGAAGACGGTCGTGCTTCCTAGCCAGAAGAAACTCAAGTACCAGGACAAAATTCAACCCTTCCGCGTCGTCAAAGCAAAGATGACAAAGAAACAGGCCGAATCGATAGCCGGGACGCTAAATCATGTTTGCCTCGTTTGCGCAGAAGGTCGTTCGAGGATGCCCGCTATTTACAGATTTCGAGCCGGCTTCAAGGACACCACCCCCGCGTTCATGACCCACACAATCTCGAAGGAGATGGCAGAGGACTTGGAGTGGTGGGGGAATAAGTTACGGGAGGAGTTCGTGGGCATGAAATGTGTCGTGCCTTCAGACCCGCGAGAGGACATTATCCTCATGGTGGATGCATCCACTTCCTGGGGCATAGGCCTAGTCCTCAACGGAAAGTGGCTCGCGTGGCGTTTTAAACCGGGCTGGAAGACGGATGGCAGAGAAATTGGATGGGCTGAGATGGTCGCCATCTATCTTGCGCTACGCACCCTGCGAGCAGCCCGGATCAGAGATTGCCATATTCGCATCCGTTCGGACAACCAAGGCGTCATCGGGGCGCTGAAAGCAGGATACTCCAGAGGGCGACAGCAGAACACGATTCTCAGACGGATCGTAAGCCTAATGCAAGACACCGGCATTTGGCTCTCAGTGGAGTACGTTAACACGAAGGAAAACACGGCAGACGCACCGTCAAGGGGAGAGTTTGAGTCGAGGAAGAACCTGCTATGCACCCCTCCCAGAGTACCCGATTTCTTGAAACCCTACGTTTACAACTCAGTAGCGTACCACGAGTTAAGGAACTAGCAGTTCAGTGTATAATTAGATAGAGATTATTAAGGAGAATTGACAGCTCGGTTGGCGAGGCTACAAACTGCCATCGAACCATAAGGTTAGGGTTACAATCTTGGTGAAAGCTACCACCACACCCTACCAACAGACATGGCTAGACGAGGCTCAACGCCGGCCACGAAACGAGCGACAAGGAATGGCAGGAAGCCAAGCTTACAGAAAGGTGTGTCATACTGGCACAAGCGGAGCAAAGGGCTCAAGGCAGGATCTCGCAGCGAGACCAGCTCCACCATTGAAACTAGCCCAAATCATGGACCGATACGCGTCGTACCTCCCAGCGATGAGCCCAGAGATTAGAGCAGGCCTGGAGAAGTCATGGGCACGAGGATCGCGCAAAGGACACCTCGGAGGACTACGCGATTACATCAGGTGGGCGGACAGCCAAGCCATCCACGACGCACACAGATTCCCGGCCTCAGACGCCATTCTGGAGGCGTATGTCGCACACTGGGTAGGAAAGAAGGGTAGCGCGAGTACGAGAAACCGCGTATATGGCATACGGGCCTTCCACATAGCAAACAGGCTACGCTGGAGCCCATCGCTACAAGTCAAGTACCTGCTGGAGGCAGTAAAGAAGGAGGTTCCTCGCGACGACATGCAGAAACCAAGGATGCCGGTAACGCACGCGCGCCTCGAGATGCTAGCGACGACTCTGGATCCATCAGATCCAAAGGACGCGGTGGTCAGAGCCATGGCCTTCGTTGCCTTCTACGCGCAGGCGAGGCTGGGAGAGCTGCTCCCGACCACAGCGAGGATTGACTGCTTCGACGGGAGATTCAATCCGACGGGAGTTGATGTGGGAGAAGACGTGTCGAGTTTAGGTTCAAAGGTCCTGCATTTACCTTGGACGAAGGTCAAGAAGGAGAAGGGAGAGGATGTCCTAGTCGCAGCGCAGAGGGGCGTAACAGATCCGGTCACAGCCCTACAGGACCACATCTTCCTCAACGACATAGGCGAGGACGACCCGCTCGCATCTTACTTAGACAAGGACGGCAAGAGACGCATCCTCACAGTGAGAGAAATGATGGCGAGGTGCAACGAGGTGTGGGAAGGTAGAGGTCTGGTTCGTTTGACAGGACACTCCTTTCGCATAGGCGGGACTACGTTCTACCTGCTAGCGGGAGTTAGTACAGACGTGGTCAAGGCACTGGGGCGTTGGTCGTCGGACGCCTTCCTTCGCTACTGGAGAAGTTTAGAGCTCTTGGGAATTCTCCATGTGGAGATGATTAAGCCAAGTATTTCGCACAGACTAGCAGAGCAATAGAAAGTGAATCAAAGTCCAGCCTCTTTCGTCTTCTCGTGAGTTGGGGGGTCTCGTTCTGTGAACAGATCGTGACGCGCCGAAAGGCTTAGGGTGGGTTCTCAGATCTGTCCACTCGGCTCGTCCCCAGGGGGATCGGGTCGGTTCACTTCCCAGAAGTGTTCCCCCTCCTTCCTTCCTCACCCAACTCACAGGTCTCAGTCGTCTGGCTTTCTTCCTTTCCTTTCTAGCAGCAAGAATAAGATACTCAGACATTCTCGCTGCTTCTCAGAAACTCAGATCACACAAGTGCCATTTCTAGGTAACGTCGTGAAATGGGAGCCACGAGGAGGCTGGCGCGGGTAGGGGGAATCGTGGCGACGTTTCACGCGACCGGTTGATGGCACGTGATCCAGTTTCCTTTCCTTCCGTCCTCCATCTCAAATCCTCCAACATCGTCAGCGCGTTCATTTCGTCGCTGAGTCTTTCTTTCTTTCGCCCACCCACCCAGCACCTTTTTGGTTTGTTGGAGAGGTTTTTCTAGTAGAGATAGTCGGACGGTTGGGTCCTAGAGCAGAGTGGATGGGTTCTCAGATCTGTCCACTCGGCTCGTCCCCAGGGGGATCGGGTCGGTTCACTTCCCAGAAGTGTTCCCCCTCCTTCCTTCCTCACCCAACTCACAGGTCTCAGTCGTCTGGCTTTCTTCCTTTCCTTTCTAGCAGCAATAGAGGGAGGCACGAGTGTCCACCCGGGTGCATCTGCCACCCGCGCGGCAGATACTTGCGCCTCCAGACCCATACCCGCCACCCGTGACAATACTTGTCACCCGTGGGTACTTGACCCGCAGGTGAAGTACTTGCCAAGTACTTGCCTCCCGGGTGGGCAAGTACTTGCCTAAATACCTGTAGATTTTGAAGCATTGTTCGTGCTCGCCGACGACCCCGAGCAATTGCGCGGGGGCTATCGACGTGCACGAGACACAACGGTGAAGCCCCGGTTACTTGCATGAGCAAGAACCGCGGCTACACGAAGTGTGGGGGATGGGGTGCGGTGGGAGAGAGAGGAGAATAGCCCGACGAGCAGGAAACGACATTGACGAGTATTCAGAGCTTGAGGAAATGTAAGTAGCAAGATAGAGTAAGGCCTGAAGACGAACCTCTCGACTGAATATGCGCGCGGAATACGCCTTTGAGCTGATGCGCCATTCCGGGCCCAGAAATCCCGAGTCGCGCAAGTAAGAACCCCCGTCGGATTCCATTTCCATAGTCTTCTCCATCGTCGTCGTCGCGTGTGTCGTTATCCTGGTGTTGTCGTTAGCCGCTGTGGCCCCGGCCCCTGATAGTTCGTGTGCGCCTGGTGTGCGCAGGCGCGAGCAGGCAGGGAAGATATGGCAGATATGGCCGCTGAGAGGCCGCACTCGTGATCCAAGAGTGTGGCAGCCTCGTCGTGAGGGTTTACGCCGTCCGGAGCCGTACGAAGGAGCGCCGTCACAGAGACGAGCGCAAAAGCTCGCCCCGGAACGTATCCGAGGTGGCGGCGCAGAGCCAGAGTCAACGGAAAAATGTCGTCCTGCCGTATTGCAGCCTCCGTGAGGGCTTACGCTGTCCGTGCTCGCTCCAGGTGGCGTTGTCGCGCAGACAAACGCAAGGAATAGCCCCGGATCGAATCCATGGGCAGCGGCGGGCGGCGCGAAGCCAAACCCCGCGAGAAAAGCAGCAGAACACAAAGCAGAGAGAAGAGAAAAGCGCCAGAACTTGTTCTGAGTCTTACAAGCACGACGTATTCGTCGTGCTGTCGTGGTAAGAGGCAGAGCGATACGATCTGAGCTGATCGATCGCTATCCGGAAACTGCCGGACTGCTCGGCGATCTCGGCAATTGGAGAAATTCGTGGATAACGTCGTTTCTCAACGATGTTGGGCTCGTTTGAGCCCAAATAAATTCGAGAAAATCTAATATATATATATGTGTATGCTAGGCAAGTATTAGGCAAGTACTTGCTCCTCGAAAGCCGTACCTGCCACCCGTGCACCACCCGGGTGGTGGCAAGTGCCGGGTGTGCGGGTGCCGGGTGCGGCACCACCCGGGTGATGCCGATACCTGCAAGTACTTGTAAGTACTTACCACTCGTGCCTACCTCTAAGCAGCAAGAATAAGATACTCAGACATTCTCGCTGCTTCTCAGAAACTCAGATCACACAAGTGCCATTTCTAGGTAACGTCGTGAAACCTACTACCTACCTCGGCGAAAGATGCCTTTTCTCTCCCAACATCTGCTTGCCACGGCGATACATCTCCTCGCATTTTCCCGTGTCTGTTTTGCGTACTATGACAGGGATGAATTGCAGAGACGACAGGTCGACGTTGGGGCTCTTAAACCCGCTTACGACTACATTGTAGTTGGAGGTGGACAAAGTGGGCTCGTGATTGCGAACCGCTTGAGCGAGGATTCGACGAGTAAGTCCACCTCGAACCCGTCACTTACATGCCATTCACCATGACTTCCAGAAACTGTGCTTGTCGTGGAGTACGGGACCTTTGATGATACCCCGAGCCAAATCGAACCCTCCAGCGCCACAAACTACGCGCGCAGGAACCTATTCAACGTCACTTCCGTTCCCCAGCCTGCTATCGGAAACAAACTAGGCACAGTGTACGCCGCCGCCGTCGTTGGCGGAGGCTCCACCATCAATGGAATGTTATTTGACCGAGGATCGGCAGAGGACTATGATAATTGGGAGAAGCTCAATAACACCGGCTGGGGCTGGGATGGTCTACTGCCATATTTCAAGAAGGTCAGTACGTACTTGTATATTCATCAGCAGTACCAAAGAGTTGATTACAGAGCACCCGATTCAATACGCCCACCGATCCCGCTATCGTTGCAGAATATAACCAGACCTGGGATACCAGTGTATACGGCACTGACGGCCCAATTCAGGTTATGTTCCCGCCTTGGGTTTGGCCGACGTCCAGTATGTTAAGATTCTCTCCCTATGTTCTCTGGCTCTGACCCTCTCCAGAAATCCAGTTTCAAGCCTGGAACGAAGTCGGCGTCCCAACTCAATTCGAGGGCGCCGCCGGGAAATCCTACAATGCATTCTGGGTCCCCAGCAACGTGGACGCCGACGTTCGCCGCTCTTACGCCCGAAACCAGTATTTCGACCCTGCTAAAATACGCGCCAACTTGGAGCTATTGACAAGCTATCGGGTTAATGAGGTCTTGTTCTCGCCCACCAAACACGCAGAAGCCGTAACAATACAGGCGCGAGGAACGGAAAATGGCGCGGAGACAGTTACGGTCAAGGCAAATCAGGAGATTGTTCTCTGCGCTGGATGGTTGCATACGCCCCATATTCTCCAGAGGAGCGGGGTGGGTCCCAAGACTCTTTTAGAGGAGGCTGGGATTCCTGTCGTGGTGGACTTGCCTGGCGTGGGCTCGAACGTCCAAGACCACCCAGCTACGGGCATTCAGTTCACGTGTATGTGCTTTGATTGTAACGTATGCAAACCTGACGGTCACGCAGATTCTCAGGATCTCGAGCCTAATGTGGCGACGCTGAGAAATAACGAGACCTTCCAACAGTGGGCTCAGGAGCAATGGCTAGAGCGTAAAGGTACTTTTTCTTTGAGCGCCATCGATCAATCATCTGACTACTCTTTTATAACAGGACCTCTTTCTATGACGACAGGAAACAGTATGGCCACACTTCCCTTGCCAATCATGAACCCGAACTTCCAGACGATAATCGACAAAGCCAATGCCCAAATCCCAGCGGATTACCTTCCGAAAACGTATACAGCCGAAAACATGGCAGGATTCTTAGCCCAACGGGAGCTCCTCGTCGCATCATACGCATCCACCACGAACGGCCTCATCGAAGTCCCCTTCTCTGGCGGCGGGGGTACTGCGCTCTGCCTCGAGAAGCCTATATCTCGCGGAACAGTAACCTTGAATGTAACAGACCGATATGCCGAGCCCATTATCGACTTCAACACCGGCGTCAACCCCGTGGATACAGACATCTTTGTGTCGGCAATCAAGTTCTACCGCAAATGGATGGCCGCGCCCAGTATGGCGCAGCTGGGACCAGTGGAACAGGCACCTGGGACGAACGTGACGACTGATGAGGATATTGGGGCGTGGGCGAATCAGGGCATGGGTACGAGCACGGCGCATACGTGCTGTACTGCGGCGATGATGCCGCAGAACTTGGGCGGGGTTGTGTCGCCCGAGCTTTTGGTGTATGGTGTCACAGGTTTGAGCGTTGGAGATATTTCCCTAATACCAGTGATTCCGGCGACGCATACTTGCGCGACGGTGTATGCGATTGCTGAAAAGGTGGGTTGTGTACTTTGGTTTGCTGTGCTGGACGGATGTTGACGCATACATTCGGGACAGGCAGCGGATTTGATTAAGAGTCGGGTTTGGAGTCTCCCGCCATCAGACCCTGGACACTGAACACCGTGTGGCGGTGAGTCTTGCTTCCCAGTGTCTTTCTATGAATGTTTGACTGACGTGGTACAGTAGGTAGTAAATGTCTGTAATGATATTTTTCATGATTGATTCAAGTAGTAAATTTGTACTTTGTTCAGTGTTAAGTAGGTCTTGTGTTGTTCATATGCCGAAGTGCTTGCCTTGTTGTCTGGAGTGTAACATGTAACTGACGAGCTGTGAATCATACTAATGTTGATGATCGAAGCTAAGCATAACTTGCTCTCAAACTACCACCACCAATAACACTAGGAGCCGTACCACCGCCATCACCTCACCACCATAATTCTTCTTCGGTGGTTCTTTCCCGCGTTTCTCGTGTTAGAAGTATGGTAGGCTCAATGACCACTGTTGAGCTTCGGATATCCAGAGTTTGCAAGAACACGTCGATTTCGTTATGACTCCCCGGCTGCTGGCCGCCTGCAATACTATACACCTTATCTAGGTCCTTGAATCGGATAAGGAATAGGTCGGCCGACCGGATGCCGCCAGGGCAATAAACGTTGAACACCCACCAAAATTTCACCTGTCTTCGTGTCGCTTCCGACCACCCGGGTTCTTCGCTCTCCAAGGAAATAAAAAGGGGCTCGCCCGCGCGATTCCATAGTGGTTCTGCCTTCTTCTCCACCATCATGGACACGATGGATCTCGAAACCAAATCCACCACTGGCACGGAAATCGTGACGACGCCAGACATGAGTCTCGCCAATGTCGCTCTCGTCGATATGCACGAAGATGGCTCTGTAGATCCTGTGTACCAGGCCAAGGCACGCGTCTTGAACAATGCGATCCAGGAAATCGGAATGGGCAAGTATCAGATACACCTCTTTATCTGTGCCGGGTTTGGCTGGTTCGCGTACGTCACCTTAATCCTCGTTCCCGTCGCGTCTCTGACGATTACTACAGTGATAGCGTGTGGCCGGTTCGTTCAGCATTTTCTAACAATGAGGCAGCCTCTGATTATTATCCGGATGCAGTTGATAACCAGTCTTATCCTTACCCAAGTCACCACCGAGTTCAAGTTCACTGGACCATATCTTACGCTGGCAGCGAACATTGGCCTGCTCGTCGGCGCTATCGTGTGGAGCGTGGGGTGCGACATATGGGGTCGAAGGTGATTTGATCGGTTTTCTCTACTCCCGGAGCAGTCTTCTGATTCTCCTGTAAGATGGTCGTTCAATCTCAGCCTCCTCATTGCGGGGGTATTCGGTGTATCTGCGGGTGGCTCATCCAACCTTATAACTCTCGCTTCCTTACTCGCCGTGGTGGGCGTTGGAGTCGGCGGTATGTCTGCTGTTCTTCTCCGCAAGATGAATTTGACGCCTTGTACGTTTACAGGAAATATGCCTGTCGATTCGGCCGTATTTTTGGGTATGTGTTAAACGTTCGAACTGTCAACGACGTAACTGACTTCTGATAGACCTCGTCCCTGGCACACATCAGTACCTTCTCACTGTCATGTCCATATGGTGGTGCTTGGGCCAGCTGTTCTGCTCTCTCGTACGTACTCGTCTCCCGTCTTATCGCTGAGTATTCTCATCGACTTCATTCCCCCCTCTTTAGATCGCCTGGCCACTGATAGCTAACTTCTCGTGCGCCCCGTCTACTTCAGAATGTTTGCGCTCAGACAATATGGGTTGGCGGTATCTCCTCTTTACGCTCGGTGGTGTCACCCTCGTCCTCTGGTCCATTCGCTTCTTCATATTCGACCTTGTGGAGAGTCCCCGGTTCCTTGTCGGCATCGGCAAAGACGCGGAAGCTGTGGAGATCATCCACAAAATTGCCGCCTACAACGGGAAGACATCTTCCTTGACCTTGGATGATCTGCGCAAGGCAGCCGGGGAGCTGAATGTGTATGAAAAGGGGAAGAACGTCCATTGTTGAGCAAGACGTCTGTGTATGGCTTGGATCATGTGAAGGCGCTCTTCAAAACGCGTAAAATGGCGATGTCGACTTCGCTTTTGATATCGCTCTGGGGCGTGATCGGTCTGGCGTCTACTTTGTACAACAGCTTCTTGCCTTACCTGTACGTGTTCACCTCTAAGATCTCTCGTGCAGTTGTCATTCCAACTTTCTTGAATTTAGCTTGACAAGCCGCGGCGCATCATTTGGTGACGGATCGCTCGATATCACTTACAGAAACGTACGTCGAACATTGCGCCCTTTTACTCTCGCTAACCTTACCCCAGAACTTTATCTTGAGCGTTATCGGCGTCCCAGGCGCCTTCCTCGCAGGCTGGGCAGTCGAGCGTCCCTACGTCGGGAGAAAAGGCACTTTGGCTATTGCATCGGGCGAGTAACATGTTTCGTCTGAGACCGTCCATTATTCAACGACCCCTCGCGAAACCAGGGCTCACCGGCGCCTTTCTGTTCGCGAGCACCACGGCCCGCAGCTCTAATGAGCTGCTGGGGTGGAACTGTGGGTATTATTTCTTTAGTAATGTGAGGGCTTTCTTTCTTCTATGCCGAGACCAGAAGATTGAGACGAATGTAGATCATGTACGGCGTTTTGTACGCGATTTCTCCTGAGATCTTTCCGGCGAAGGATCGTGGAACGGGGAATGGGCTCGTCGCGACTGCTACACGGGTGTTCGGTGTCATTGTATGTTTGAGCTTCCGGTTGTATCTTGTTCATTCTATTAAACAGATGTCTCAGGCTCCAGTGATAGCGCTGTACGCCGACATTTCGACGGCTGTCCCTGTGTATATTGCAGGTGGACTGGTCATCTTTGCTGGGGTATTGGCGCTGCTCATCCCGTTCGAGCCAAGAGGTAAAGCATCCATCTAAATCATGTAGGTAAAGGAGTTGTAGAGTATGTGTTCCAATTCACAAGTATTTGATGAGGCATGCAAACTTTTTCCAGTCAATGTTCTGAGACTGCACTTAACCATTGCCTCAAAATGTAGGGTGCTGGATGCTCTGATCTGAGGACAGAGTAAAGGCCTGGTCAACTATCCTCAGGCTTCTGACAACCACACCAAGCTGGCTCCTCGGAGTGCATCGCAATCACTAAGCAACAAATTCGAATGGAATCTCTTCTTTCATCCTGCGAAAGTGTCGACTATGCAGCGGTTCATCATAGACTGTCAAGTTTAACGGGTGCTTTTTCATCCCCGACAGCTTAACTTGCACTATTGTTACGAATCTATGCGCAAGTTGTCAGTGGCTCCTTTCTCATTCGAACCTATCCAAGATGAGCCCTATACCGCATGATCTAGATTCTGCCAACTGTGGCCTAAACCTCAGAATCTCACCCAAAAATAGACCCAGCTCAAGTCGGGAAACTTCCCAAAGTGAACAAGGTCTGCTTCTGCTTGCCTTTACCCTTCTTGCCCTTCTTTTCAACCTCCCCACCTCCACTGGGCTCTACACTATCACCTTCACCCACATCCCGACTCCCCTCCGCACCCCACACCGTCGGCTTCGGCGCGCTATTCGCCCCCAAGATATTTCGCAAGGAGGCGTTGCCGCCAATCTGCGGTTTCGGACCCCGCGATGCACCCGTTGATGGCAAACCCGGAAATACTGCATCATTCAACTTTGGCGGCGGCGGCGCCTTCCCACGCGCCGTTGCTCCGGAACACTACGTATTACGGGCGGTGCTGCAGTCACATTTGATGCTGAGGCGGACCACGGCGTCTTATGCTGCGCCTGCCGGAATGCAGGAGCTGGGATGAGGATGATAGCGGGGGAATTTGGCGGCCTGGGAAGCTGCAGGAGCGGCTGGAGGAGGCATAGAAGACGATGCGGCGCGTGCAACGCGGTCGAGCACTTGCCTAGACGACTGCTGAGCCGAGCGCGATCCCGTCGAGTGTTTCGCGTTCAACACCCGTCCAGAAGTAATTCCAGCGTATCCGGTGCCCACAGCAGTTGGGACCAGGTCCGGGAATTGTTGTCGTTGCTATGCAAGGTGTCAAAATAATGGCATTCTAGAGGGATGGTGCATTTACCTCAACCTCGAATCCCTTCCATGAGGTTAAAACATCGTGCTTTTTATCCTCCTCATCTAGAATGTCGACGAACGCGTTGATCAGGCTTGCAGTGTGTTCCAGGGAACGGTCAAGCACGTTCCATATTGTTGATATGAGATCCTTCGCGCTACTTTCGGAAGCACGATATCCACGAATCGCAGCCTTGACGGCAGGTACCGCAGTAGTGGGTTAGTCGCAAATGTCTGCAGTCGGGCAAGGAACGCGTTATGCTTCCTAGAAACATTGAGACACTTGGCAAGATACTATCAAGGCAGACATACTGAAGCACAGCTGGATCGACTGGATCGCGGGGCGGGGAAGGTGATGCCCGCCTGCTTTGCGTAGGCGGAGTCGGAAGTGATGAAGTGCTGGGGTTGGCGTTAGTCGTAAGCCTCGCTCCAAACCCTTCTCTCCTCCGACCCGGTCCTGGTGGGGCTTGTTGTCGCGGTGGAGGTTCCCGTTCGTGCTCGCGGTCTCGTCTTCCTCCACGGCGGATCGGTACATCTTCGAAATCGACAGTAACACGTCTAGCATCCTTCATATCACGGCTGGACATGTCTGCTCCGTGTTCGTCCACCATGTGCGCCTTGAGGTCAAGCGGCGTGTTGAAGACGACAAACTTTTGCGCTTGACAGCTCGCTTGCATGCAGGGATGGTGAGCCGTATTGAAGTGATTTTCCAGTCGATCGTAGTTTTGGAAACTAAACAGAGTTGAGGCGGAGTATAAAGAGGAACAAAGCACTTACTATTGATCCCGAACGCCATTCCTTTTGCAGAGGAAACATTCTTCGTGTCGTTCGCGCATGTGTGAGAAGAGCTCATCGTCGCCAAAGAAGCACTCGCGACAAAATTCGCATAACGGATGAACACCACCCTCGATTTGGTCAGGCAGCGATTTCATGCGGTGGGCCATAGAGGGGAGATGAGCGACCAGCTGCGGGTAGGCGTAGAGGGCATGTTCGTGAGCAAAGACTTTCTTGGATCGGATACATAGATCGCTACAATTCTGTTAGCAAAAGCCAACGAACTGAATATATCTCGTACCACATGAGCTTGTTGTGCGTCGCCCTGACATGCAGCTTGAGATCTGCCCAGCCCTTCGCGATAAAGTCACAGTCGGCGTCCGGGCAATTGAACCGGAGGAGAATGAGCGTGTCCTCCATCATTTCCTTAGTCTCAAAGAGGATCGCAAGACGCTCATCCTTGAACGGCGTCGCCTCGGGCGTGAATGACAGATAGTTCGCGTCCTCAGATGTCGTGAATATGACGGTCGATTGCGGTTCCTAACAGCGCGATCAGCAGCGCGACCATCAGCATGGCCGGAGGCGCACCTTGCAGAATGTACAGTCCGTTTTCTTATAGAGCGCGCGCAGGCGGAGGGCGCATACATGGCACGTCCGGTGATTGCACTGCGATACTGAGTGATACTTGACGGGCTCCGCACAGATCCAGCAGACAGAGTCCTCGACAGTCTGCGCTTCGGAGGCTACAGATTCCGCCTTGTCTTGGCCGTCAGCCTCGACGGCGGGTGGCGGAGCAGGATCCTGATTTTTCGCGCGATTGGCGCCACGGCCTCTATTGTTTCTGCGCCCGCCTTTGCCTCTCGTCGGAGGCGCTGTCTGAGTAGTGGTTGTGGTGGTCGACATTGATGGGAATAGTGGTGACGGCGGCGGTGAGTGGCGGGCGATGGTGGTGGTGACGAGGGAAGGGACTCAGAGGCGGACCGATGCTGTTTAGAAACACGTGTGTGTCAGCTCAAGCTGTGTTAGTGTGTGTCCGTGTTGTTCAAGCTGTTGCGGCTCCGTGCTTCTCGACTGTAACGTGTCAATGGATTCAATCACTACCAATGCAGGGACGTCTCAGAGAAATACAATGAGACCAAGCCTGGGAGATATGCTAGGACCCCAGGTCAGGTTCATTCATCGAACTACTTCGCCGCCACATACGGTTCGTCTTCCCCACCAGACTTTATTACACTACTTTGGTCCGAATCATCGACTGAAGGCGGGGCTACTTGTCGCGCACGCCGAATGTCTCTCCTCTGGAGAACAGCAGTGATCACTGCGAAGCTGACTGAAAGAATGTCAGGAGCTATCAACGTCAAAATAATGCGACGTACTCATTCCAGCAGAAATGCACGCAGTCGTAATGTTACCCTTCAGCACACGAGGCTGTTCAACTTGAGGGAATATCACGCTAGGAAATAGTCACTACTTGCGTTTTTCGAGTGCTGACATACGTACATAGGGAGCCAAGCCTGTGAGAGGTGATAAGCGAAATGGTACATGGTTAATGCCGTTCTTCATACCTGGAATGTATATGCGAATGTATTACAACAAGCCACCACGAAGGCGCGTTCTGGGAGAAGCGCATTACTACGATGAACAACACCCTACAAAGTTTTGCTTACTTTCGTTGTCATTCCCGGTGAGCTCATTCGCCCAGCTCAGGATGATGCCAGACAGACCTCCCTGAGTCGTGGTCTAGTAAGAGTCCCATGTCAATTTTAGACATAGCAAGATATGAGTGAGACGCTGCGTACCATGTAGTAAAGAGCCCAGCGACGACCAATATTCGTGTAAAGTGGCGTGGCAGCGAGAGCAATACATATGGATGCATTCCAAGTCTGAGTAAAGATGAAATGAGATACGAATGCAGCCGACAATAACGATTGCTTACACCGGCGAGCACGATAGGCAGCCACCTGTTCTGCAACCCATCCGAAGTCCAAGCCCAGGTGAGAGCTAAAGCAAACTCGATGTGAGCCGCATGAAAGATCACCAAGAACGGTTGCGGACTCATGATGACTTGAACAACATTTTGACCCAAGGGATAGACGTTGATCTGGCCGATGCTGTACTTCGTGTGTTCCGGAGTATTGAAGCTCTTGAGCCAGAAAATCATGGACGAGCTGGGCCCACCTCCATTGTTGAACTATTGTAACAATCGTTGGAGAGACATCCACGAGCATCAGCCAAGCTGTACGCACCAGGACATAGACTGTGCAGAGATATCGTCAGATGATTGAATCAGACGAAGCGTAAGGGCGTACGAGGAACAAGAGTGTACAAGTGCCACGTCTTGAAGAACCCTTTAACCTGTAACTTTATTGAGCGCGGGAAGGAAAAACTGCATGAACACCTCGACCTTAGCCTTAGTGAACTTCTCCGGCGCCTTCCTCCCAACAGCTTCCATCCTCTTTCGACCGATCTCGAGCTGCTTCTCGGTGTAGAAGATCGAAGGTCGTGTATTAGTTGGTAGATCTGCGTCGACGTCAGTAAAACGACATGATTTACAGGCAGTCACGAAAGGTACCTGGCATGATAAGGTATCCCAAGAGAGCTATAGGAATGGTGATAATGCCGTCGATAATGAAGAGCCCTAGTGCGCCATATGTAGTAAGTATAGTCCGGGACCTGCAAGGGAGGTTCACAAACATTTCCATCCCGCAAGACCATGTACACCATTCAGCCCGTTGTAGGCACCCTATAAGTGATTCCGTTAGTATCAAGTAAAGGATCTGAAGGTTTGTGTCATACCGTTTGTAAAAAGCCGCTAAACATGGGCCCAATAGCACTAGCGGTCTACGAAGGCCCATTTAGCATACGCTCGAGGATCACACAACGAGTACACACGTGGAAAATACAGGCCCGTTTCGCCAGCTCCTCGCCTTTATACCAGCTTCCAATAACGTACTGAATGGCAGGATAAAATGTCGATTCAGCCAAACCTGGAAGACAATATGAGAAGAACAACCGGGAAGCTAGCGTGCGTCACGTACCGACGAGGAATCGGATGGCAACTAGGTGGTTGAAGTTTTTAGACGTCGCTAGAATCATGGTCAAGACACTCCAGATGAGTTCCATGGTCGGAATCTGCGTGTTCCGTCTTAAGTTCGTGCAACGATGACGAGCGCGACGCATACCCAAATCGAGGGTCGAACTCGTGTAATGAGCATGCTGTATAAGGAATCCGTTAGAAGTGAGGCTATTATAACGACTGGGACGCACTTCGAGGGAATCTGTCCAATGACATAACCACATGTCCACGCCGTCGTTATATAGTTCAGTTGATTGCCGTGTCTATTCAGTAGTACCATGAGACACAGCTTCCCGGCTAGTGTTTAAGCTCACAGTCCGAGACTGCCACATACATCAGGCATTGGACACGTCAGAATAATTTGAGAACGTACTCTTCTTTCATCCCAGAAACATATGCGTTCTAAGTCAAATTGAGATCTGAATTCTCCAGAAGCTCATCAGCAACGCACCGTGATATTCTGCTGATCTAGATATGTGCGAAAAGGTAAGACGAAACTCTGCAAGACGCGAAAGAAGACTTATTTGCTAAAATACGACAGTGCAGCGTACGTCAGAAGGCAGGCGTCAAGCTTCCCAAGGAATCGACGCTCCTCCGGTGATTTGTCCCAAGTATCCCTGCAAATATTCGGAGACCATTCGAAATCAGGTAGAGAAAACAAACCAGACATAGCTACGCCACGGGCGTTTCTTGAGGGCAATGGAATCGGAGGACATAACCACAAAGCGAAGCCTCGGAGTAGTAGGTTACGGGAGACCCACCATTTCGCACATCGTATTCTGCGAGTTTTGTACTGCCAGTGTTACCAAGACGTCTCATCCTGGGTACCGAAGACGTGATTGATGCGTCAAGATAGAAGGGCCTATCTTCCTTATCGGAGAGCGAACAGACGCCCTTTGAGAGAAGAAACCCCTTTACAGAACAATCCTTAGACTCAGCAATATGTGGTTCGCCAGAATTCGCGAAATGGTCGTCAAGAGCAGAACTGGGATTAGCGCCCGAGGAAATCCTGCCTATAGCACCTCTGCTCTTCCGGGGCTAAGTGGTCAGGCTGCCAGGGTTGTATCGCGGCTTTACACAGAGAAGCAAGACGCCATTTGACGTGAAAGTGGTGGTTGATGACAAGACGCGGGTCACGCTCAAGTCACGTTGCCGCTGTTTGACGCGTGGACCGCGTTTCATATCCTCAAAGTCATCATCCCGCTGGTCAGGATGAAAAAGTTGCTCTCGTCGTCAGCACATACTTATCTTGTGGTGTGCCTTTTTTTGGACGTAAATAGTACGCCTTGAAGCTTGAGGTTGAGACCCCATAGTACTAGTCGCACTATGATTCAGACATGAATTGGCATTTCTGACCCCCTACTCAACACAACATGATACCCAGACTGGCGATCTCCGGTTTGACTAAATTGACTTGCACAAGACACATCATCATCAACATGATTCTACTGTAAGTCGGAGTCACCACGGCCCAGCCAATTTACGGCAAACCTTCGACTGGCTTCGCCATCATCACATATATATACGGTATATAGTGTCTGCATAAAATACTTCACTTCCCTAACAAGACGAAAACAACTTTTTCATCCCGCTAGTCGGGGTGAAAACGACCCGTCTGAGCAAGTTCTGGGTCGATCTTAGCTGAAAGTCGCAGTACCCCGTATAAGATAAGACGCAGCCAAACACGAGGGGCAAGACTGTCGAATTCTAGCCAGGATCAAGGACCGTTAACAAATGCGGAATTACACGCCACATCCCGATCCTGACGGTGGAGACACCGGGGAACTGGTATATACATCTATCCAATACTGTACACTGCAAAGTACAACGACTACCAATACACAAATAATTCATCAATAAATTCAAATATTGCTACTGTCTGTCATCGTCTCGAGAACTTGACCATCATCTTCAGGGGCTTGTGCATAAATCCTTCGGTCGTTTCCAATGCCGGCGACTGTAACTGAAGGTCATAGCGAAGGATTACCGTGGCTAAGACCAGTCGCATTTCCATGTACGCAAGACTACATTTCGTTGTTAGTAGAAAGTCTCGACGTTGTAAAGTAAAACCTTACTTCCTGCCAAGCTAGCATACGTCGTCGTAAGTAAAGCTTGAAAGGACGTATGGATGTACTCACACATGCCCGCGGACCTTTCCCGAACGTCAGTAAGTACGGCTTCAGATCCTTCGACTCCAGCCACCGTTCGGGTCGAAACACCTCCGGGTCACCCCAAATGCGGGGGTCATGTTGAATAGTCCATGCTGGTACCGACATCTCAGTCTGCCAACCGAACATGAACATACGTCGACTGCATTGTTATGCCCACTCACCCCTTCCGGAAAGAAACGACCGCAACAGTAAGCCCCGCCCTCTGGAACGGATCTATGGAGACCGATGGCGGTCGTGGCATACAACCTCAGTCTACGAACACGTCAACAACCTCCCGCGAATACAGTTCAGATAAACATACCCTTCATCAATAGTCGCATCAAGATAGGGCATATCCTTGACGTGGTCGTACGTGATAACAGCACTATCCCCGTTGTATACCTCTTCCAGGATGGAGAGAAGCTTATGATGAACACGTGGATGTGTTATAATGAGGTGAAGAATCGCCGTCATGGAATTAGATGTGGTATCCGATCCAGCAATTCTACGCACAATACGGGTCAGTATGACGTACAAGTCCGCTGTCTAGCCGAGAACTCACAGGAGGGTCACAGCTTCGGCGACCAACTGCGTGACTTGTCTGGGCGTCAGATCCTCTGGATTATCCGTACGAGCTGCAATAATCTTGCTCAAGATATCATTTCTGTCTGTGCGCGATTTCAAGCGTTGCGTCACTCTCCGACGCGCTAGCGATTCCAGTCCTTGGGAGCAGTGCCTTCCGCGTATGAAGAACGGATCCGGCATGAATCTCGAAAGTGATTTGAACCAGGGATGTAATCCGAGCACGGCGGCCAAGTGTTCACGCTGTGGCTCTTCATGAGAATTGTACTATCGATAAAGAACCCACGCACTTCATCTACAAGTGTAATCGCATGTTCACGGGCGACACTTCCATCGGGGTGTTGAATAGACACGACATCATTACCCTATTTGAAAGCATGGGTCATTGAAAATTCTACACGTCCAGGCGGACCTACGTTTTTGACCATGCCGATTGCTTCTCCGAACGCCAAATCAGAAAGAACATCAAATGCAAGATAATTGAACCACAACAGTGCATCGACATAGTCGCCGGCCTCGCATATCGCGTCTACTTTGCTGACGAATGTGCGTAGGATGATGTGCATATAGTCGGTGAACTGTGAGAGAGATTTGGCAGAAAACGTCGCCGAGACCATGCGTCGTTTCTGGGCATGATCTTGGCGGTCCATGGTAGAGAACACGGAAGGCTCCTTCCCGACGAACGCGCGATAAAATTCGGACTTGCTGAAAGCTTTGTTTCCTTGGCCATATACAACCGGTATGGCGTCTTTGTCGGCAACCGAAATGTGATTCGGAGAAATTCTGACAAAAGCACCGTATTTCTATATGAGAACGCATGAGTGAGAAGAGGCGGAGAGTGGGCCATCTCTGCGTACCTGGTGTAGCTCGTGAACAGCGAGATAGCGTCGCCCCATACGTGCCTGGAACGCGAGCCATAGTGGAGTGTATCGAGCAAGAAGCGGTCCTGGTATATCTCGAAGGGGATCCATGTCGTTCATCCTGCGCAGCAGGACGACCAGGTGAAGAGTAACCATGAACAAAGCAGCAACCATGATCCTTTTGGAAATGTTAGTACATAGGACTTCGTCAACAAAGAAGCCAACCAACTGGTTGTAATCCAACGTGACATGCGCGAACACGGCGTGCAGGTCATGCACGGATTGCATACTGACCCCCATCGAAAGTCGAGGTGCAGTCTGGACAGGGGAAAGGACGTGCTTGACTACAAGGCAGCGGGCGAAAACGTTCGTTTCCTACCTCCATATATATGGACCGGCTTCGCACCCTTCCAGGCAGTCTGAGCCATCTGATCCATTATCATCCAACTGATCTCGGGAGTTAAAAGTCTGAAGATAGTAAGCGTTCAAGGCCGCCAACAGTGATAGGAAGAGGAAGCATCAGATATTCTTGTGGATGATACTGAATGGTGTCTGTCAAGAAATCTTCGTGCCCAAGAGACCGCACCGCACCAAGTGGAACGCGTACAGGTGTGGGATAGACTGCAAGCCAGTATAAAGTGACTTTCCCGAAAAACACCTTGAGCCTGCGGTTGTTTCCAAGTTAGTCGCCCCGAACCGTCAGTGCCGGAAGCAGACAGCGGCGATACAGTTGTTAATCTTACCCCATTTCGCAAACAATGACTACGCGGTGTTGCGAAATCCATATGAGGTGTTGTCCATTTCTGGCAGACTATATCAAGACTAACGGCTGACGTCGATGGTAATGTTTCGTCCAATGACGCTCGCACACGTCACTAGACTTGATGTGACTGCGCGTTTTATACAGTGTGCAGGGACCTACAACACAAGGTTACGTTCAGAAGATCAAAGAGAAAGGAAGGACATACCTACTGTTCGGCATCCCGGAATGTTCATCCCACCATCATCATGCATTCGGCAACCCACGAGTATCAACCCGTCTAGCACCCAAAAAACTGAATGTCATCAAATCCGACATCATAGCGTCAGCGAAGCCAGATACGATTGGAATACTGTACACCAATCATACACGATCTACGGTGGATCAAGCAGCCGCATCAGTACGTTCCGTAAGAAGCCTTGGTCAGATTCTTCACCTACGAGCATCAGAAAACATTCAACGGCAAAACGCAAGTGCCTACAGTTCCTCGTGAACAACATCCAGATCAGGCGCAGATGACGGCGGGCTGGACTTCATCGCAAATCTGATTGAGCCGCCTCTGCTAATCTCCTCCCATCGAACAAACGGTTCCTCGCGGAGTTTGCCATTGACACGGATCTCCTCGACATACGGTGCGCTGGGTGCTCCGAGTGCCTCCACAGTCAGAACATACGAATGCGTCTGCGCATCATAAAACTTCGAATCCGAGGCGGGGTTCGAATGCGCTGGAACGGGAAGATGTAACGTTAACCTATCGAAGAACGGCCTGAACGGTCTATTAGCGTCGATACCCATGAGGCAAGTCGACAGACGCACGATCCAAAGACGTATTCTCTTGACACCGGGTTCACAGGATAAAACCCAAGTGCTCCGAAGATATACCACGCGCTCATTTGTCCACAGTCCTCATTCTAGAACAAACGTGGTTCAGCGAGCCATGAAGTGTGAGCTTGCGTCGGTGTCTTACTCCGCTCAAGCCATAGGGAGTAGCATTAAAATTTGCGCCAACGACTTCTCTTACTCGTTTCTGTGTCAAGTCGGGTCGACCCGCCAGGGCATATAGATATGGGATGTGATGAGAGGGCTTGAAAAGCCATCAGCACACGTTTTACACGCCACCAAAGCAAAAACCTACTTCATTTCCGAACCAATCCCAGCCACCATCATAATGTTCATTCAGACTCTTCACAAATGCTTCATTACCACCTCGTTTGTCAATAAGCCCCGTGATGTCGTGCACGATGTCGAAGGAGTAAGCCCATTTGTCGCCTTCAGTAAACCCATCTGTAGGATCTGAAATATGAATCGCGGGTCAGAACTCTGATGCAAGTATTCGTTAACAAGACATACCAGCCCAGGTCCCGTTGACGTTCCGGGCTTGGACAAAGCCATTCGTCATGCCCTCAAACCTCTTCCGATCCGCTTCCGATGCGTAATCATCCTGCGACGTCGCCTCACTGTTCCAGACGAGCCATGGTGCCTTCATCGCGCGGTCATGCAAAAGGCTTGTGACATCACACGACTTATTTAGATGGGCTGCCAAAAGCGCGAGCGCGTAATCATCGTCTGTCAAGAAAGGCTTTAGTTAACGCCATGAATAAAGCTCGTTTGCTCACACGCATAACCCAACGTCCGACTTACGCTTTCGGAATGTATATCGTCGGCTACCCAGCCCTTGTCTGGTACCGCGTACGAAGAAGATAGTCCCGCGCGAACTTCGTACTCCACACCCTGCCTGAGGTGAACGAACATGAAGAAATCGTGTGATAGATAACACCAACCTCCTCCCTATCTTCGTATCGTACCTCCCAATCCCTTTCCGGAGGTACAGTCGCATCTTTCCAGACAGCCTCCCATGCCAGATCAACATCAAAACCACTGTCAAAGCCTTTCAAAATCGCCTCCGATATCAACGAATCAGCGTGAGTCGCAATCATGATATTCGTCTCTGTTAGATGAAGACTGACAGTTAGTGATTGATGGTGCGAATTGCATAGGTACGTACCCATGATATTCTTCCACATAGGCAGCCATCCACCCTCCTGGTAGTCCTGTAGCATACTCTGTATCATGCCAGGAACGCGTTCTGGTGCAAACAGTAACAAGAAACCCCATTCAGCACGATACGTATCCCAGATTGAATATCCATTGTACGATGAGTCACCGTCATGGACTTGATCATCATAGGCAGAATAGTAGCGTCCATACTCGTGCGTCTCGTATGGGTACTAAACGCATAAGTTGACAATTCGCAAAGAAAAGGGGAAACAAACTGACCTGCAGCGCGTGGAACACGCTTGTCATGAGCACAGTTTGATTGTCTGCACTCCCGCCTTCGACCTCGACACGACCAAGTTTTTCCTCCCAAGCCTCCCGCGTCGCCTTTTCGGCGTCTTCCAACGTAGTACCATCCGGGATTTCGTTCTCCAGGTTAACGAGTGCCTGTTCCATCGAAATGAACGAAGTTGCTACTCGCACGTTCACGATAAGCTCCTCTGCATCGCCAGATGGGTACTCGAATCTCGCATAGGCGCTGAGCTCTGCCCCAAAACCGTCTTCTCGACCCTCTTGTTGTTCTGTGCCCTGTACGACCCCAGAGCCGTCGAAGGCAGTATCAAATCGGGCACAGAACCAGCCTTTAAAGCCGCCATGAGCCGTGCCCTGCTTTTGGACACTAGAGACGGGGGCGATTACCCAGTCCTGCATCTCGGAGTTGTACCCACAGATCTGCTTCTCAGCGGGGTAAATTTTCACAAGACCGTCCGGGTATGATATATTGAAATGAGAGGACGTCGGTGTCGAATGAAAGAGTTCAGAGGGTCGCGAAGCTTGTATTAAGATATACGGATGCCACGTCGTCGCTGTTTTGAACGTGAACCGCAGATGGCTGACCCTAGACGCTGACATTATTGAGTACAAGTCGAGCGTGGAGTTGTCAAATACTTACTCGCTGTCATTTGGACGCCGATGGAGCCGCTGTCATTGCCTGCGTCCAATTCGACCTTGTAGAGGCTGACACCGAAGAATTCCGTGTCGGCCTTTTTCTGCAGTCCACGCTCTTCAAATACGGCATATATCTTGCCGTCGGGCTCAGCGCTCTGGCCTGGAACGACGCCGACTAGTCCACTTTCACCCATCCAGATGGCCGGCTGGTGTGTACCCACGAAACCATGAATAACCTCCGAATCCGAGTAATTATACGGCAGCTTCGAGACCCAGTTCTGGTGTGTTTGCGCGACCCATCGAGTCATTGCAAAAGGTGGCGCGACAGAGGGTATCATTCCACCGGCAAAGTTCGGCTCTGGCCCAGTGTTCCCAATAAGAGGATTGACCAGGCCTACATTGGCCGCGCCTGCAGGGAAATTTGAGGCGGCTGAGAAGAGCCCAGCGCAGAGTAGTATGAGGACTGTCTCCAGCATATTATCTGCGTTTCTCGAGCAGAACGGCACTCCAGGTCACCAGGAGATGGTGGTTCATGACAGGGAGAACATTGGCTTCTCGGCTTAGGGCTTGGCCCTGACGTCACGCGCCGCTCCGGTCCGATTACTCCGAGCTTGGTTTCAAGTTTCAACACGACGCTCATGGCAATGCAGCTGCTTGAGGTTCTACCACGTTCACAGTACAGCGAACGGTGATAAAATAGTTGCCATATAATGAGTATATCTACTGAACGCGCAATATAAGCAATCAACCCTCGACGAGGCATGTCTGTCGTTAGCGAATTCCAGGAATTCCGCTCTCGACACTTTGGCCACTTCCCTATGTGTCTTTCGAGATACAAAGATAGGTAGTACATCCTCTTCTTTCCTTCTTACACATACTGAATTTATGCTAGATGGTATTTGAACTCGACGAACGGGTATGGCATGCCTGAAGGCCACACCGCATCTGGTATCCTCTGAATGAAACGAAACCTCCTTCTGCTCCGAATCTACGCGATGCCATTGATCGTGTAGAAGCACCAGAAACGTGCAACCGTACTTTCTGGAATCACTTGGGTGCCGATTACGTTCCGGACGGTCCTTCGCGTCCTGGTTGTCCGATTCACATGCTGCTAGACGCCGAGCCACAAGTGGCGCGACGGACAGGGCGCATGCGTAGTGAGACTCTACCAGGCACCGGAGATGCTGTAGCCTGCTACGAGGTTGAAGTACTTATCCCAGAGGAAGGACTGCGAAGACAGTGCTATTACTGTCTTCAGTTTGAATATGAGTACTTGCCGCGTTTCAAAGTGTGCGGCGACGACCTGTTTTGGTGCAATACCGTACGATTTCGTTCTTCGATATCTGTTATGTCTTTCACCGTATCTTTCTTCAGTGCGAGGAACGTGGACAGGCAGTTTCTGCTACGTCCAGACTTTCAAACAAGGTGGTGAATCAATATATCGTGCCGACAACTTTCAACTTTATGCGGAAGGCAATCATCCCGCTGTTTGATGGCGGGCCTCAAGGCCCCGGGCTGTGGGGAGGAAATCCGTACCTCTCAGAGAATATCTATGGGATGTAGCATGCTTTCAAAATAATTTCACTTTTGTAGACACCACATTCAGGCCGGAAGACTAAGGAAGTATTTCCTGCAAGATGCGATATCAACGGCGCCCCAGAGACGTTGCATAGCGCCACATCGATGACTTGAGAACTCAAGAAGTACATGTATTGCGTATAAGACACTAATCAACTAGTTAACCTCCCGCTCGACGATGCCCTTGTTCTGATACCATTGAGCAAAATCTGCCTCGAAATTCTGGAGAGAGGTCAGCTTCATTCTTTTAGAATGACACGAACTCACATGGAATGCTCTCGGTGGGTAAGTCGGTTCCTCATAATTCGGAGGTGTGTACCATTGTCGCGCTACATCCTTTGCGAAAGTCGTCGCAACCGCGTGACTCGTACCATGCGGTAAGCTTTTCGCAGGTCTTCCGCCAATGCCTGCATAAACGAATGTAAGATGTTTATCGTACATCTCCTTCGCCTGCTGCGACTCCGCAAAAGATATCAGCTCCTCCGTCCGGCGCTCCCAATGATCAACATGCACAATCCTAGCCAACTCCCACAAGCGAGACTGCGTTTGTATATCGGAAAGGAGAAGAGCCTTGCAAATCGTGGATAGATGGGCTGGTTGAATCAAATCATTCAATACACGGTGGAAGACGTCGGGGACATGTGATGCCAAAACAGTCAGTCCGTCGACGTAAAGAGCGGCCAAATGTCCCGTCTCAAGGACACTCCAACGATTGGCCGGTCGAACCTCTGGACACTTGCGTCCGCTTGATGTCCATCCGTATGAAAGACTCGCTGTAAGCCCCTCTAACCAACCTTGCTCAAGAAGACCAGTGTACAAGATCTCGATAGATGCAGTGTGGGTGTTCGAGCGCAGGAGGTAGAACAATATATTGGCGATAGCATTGCTCGCGTCTTGTGGATCCTCAAATGACACGCGGAGGACCTTCCAAATGATATCCGGAGTAAGCCATGTAAAGTCATGATCTCTGAGTCGAGAGTAGCGGTGAAGGCGCCGGTTCAGGCCCTCGAAAAGGCTCTTGACAATCGTTACCTCATCTTCGAGCGAGATGATTTCATGGGTGCCAAACGCCTCAGAGAGAACAACGCTTTGCATGGCGATGATTGTGGCCTTAGCAGCGTCCTCGCTGTGGCGTGATGGAATGTCAATGTTATGCGTATATCCACCGATGACATTCAAGAGCTGAGTGAAGAGAGAAATCATTTCTCCTTCAGTCGCATCTTCGTAATCGGTGATCCATGTCTTGTGTAACGTTGACGTCTTTTGGATAGACGGTGTCTGTAACATCGTAAGGAAAAGGAATATATCATCCGGCAGAGTATCCGTGCAATTGGCGGGTGAGGGTTTGGCATTTGGAAATCCAACATGTAGTAGCCACTTTATGAAGGATGGGAACATGCTATTCCATAAAGCAGGTTCTAGACGACAGGGCTTTCGGGCTTTCGGTAGTACATCATGGTCATGTATGGAGATGGGATGCGAGGGACTGGAAAGTGGAAAGCTTAGAAGCGGACGTTTCTTCCCATCGCAGTTACATCCATCACAGTCGTGGAGGCCAACCACACATCTGAGCAGCTCCGACCAGATCCTGGAAGGAGTTTCATGGTGTATGTGAAGCCAGTAAGGCCCGGAGAGTAACGCGCTAGAAAGAATTTTCGCCCAAAGCACGACGTCAAGCTCGTACTCCATCTCAGTCTGCGGGTCTTCGGCGCCGAGAAGGATGTCTGTAAGATACTGAAATCGCCTGAAGTGGCTGGCGTAGACGGGCGTACTTGCTTGGCTCCTTACAGACAGCTAAGACTCGGATGTCAGGTTCCTGATGTTCGAAAAGCAGCGCCGCACGTTGGAATTTGTTGAATCGGGCGATGGGCTGACCAACATAAGAGTGGTCGTTTATTGCCTTCACCACCGAAGTGATACCCTCGAGGCCACCCCTAGCAATGATAGGGATATTTTGTAGGGGAAGGCTGCTAAGCGCCTGGAGGACGATGCTTTGGACTGAAAGATTCGAAGTGACATTGAACAGCCAGCCGAGAGTCGAAGCGTCTAGGATATGACCTTGCCGAATAACTTGGTCAAGTTCCATATCCGACAATGATGGGTGCGGCGGAAATAGAACACCTCCACCTCGACGCTTAAGGAAGGTGGCAACGCGCTGGCGTATGAAACAAAACAAGGAGTAGGAATGGAGAGCAAGGGGCGTCTTATATGCACAGTCTGGATAGAATACTGGGAGGATGTTGCACACAGAGTAGATGCTAAATGCTGCGACAGCAATGAACGACATTACCGCCGCCATTGCAGCACTCAGCGAGCAAAGGTATATGATAAGGCCAAGGAAGAAAAGGCCCAGCGCGGCATGGATGAGGACTGGGAAAAGCTCTATGATGAGGGGTACGTGCCACTTTTGCAGCGCCATGTATCGAAAGTGTCGAATACGGCTGTGATCGCGAGGGGATCCAGCCTGGATCAACGTGTACTGGTGAATCCATTGCTTCGCCAGGACAGCCAGCAATGTTGTCGTCAAGCTGAGGCCAAGACTCGTAAACCACAATCCGTTCACCCAGAAATCCGAAGCTTTCGATGGGAAAGAGGTGACTGCTGGCTGTACGGCCTTGACTGCTTCAGGTCCGTAGACCATGACATGCAACATAGCGCGCTGAACGCCGATCATTTCCGACAATAGCGAATTGCCAATTTGGCCTTGATCCACCTGCAAGGACTGACAGGTTTGGGTAACGAACGTGGTAACGACAGCCGAGAAAAGCGCGGCCTAGAATTTGGATTAGGACAGTTAACAATACGGAGAGCAATACGTACAAATACGAGAAGCACATCCAGCGCTTCGCGCCAACCGTTGACCATCTCTCTATCAAATTTTGCTGACTCGTCGACGTAGACTCTGTAAACCCTTGCCTTGGGAGACATTTCCTCGTATTCTTCATCAGGGGCATATTTTTGTTCGTAATCGAAAGGGTCATTGGTAACTGACCAGCCAGTAAGTATCCTGCCACAAAGGCGAGTGCATAAATCTCACTGTGAGCGGACGTGGAAGGACCTAACCCAAGCAGAGGCTTGGAGGTTCTTGTGTAGAGTGTGGACGACGATGATCGCGCAGTCCAGGAAGTGCGCGTATTTGCAGAATCCGGCGGCGTTAGGCTTGGTTGGGGAAAAGAGACATTGTGCTCGTCAGACTGCATCCTTGTAGGCTGCATGAAATGTAACGTGGGGTATTCGATATGCTGTTGCGTTCGACATACCGCCGATTGCTGATGGAGGTTTTAAAGACGGACCGGGGATCCGGGTAGAAGTATGGCGTCGTTTGAGGCTAACAATAACACAATTGTCCTCACACGCTTATTGTGCAGGTGCAATTGAACAACCGAGTAGATGTATCGCTATGACGAGAATCATTCAGAAGATGCGTATTACACAGCCGAGCAGGCCACCTACTAGACTTTATGCGAGTTTCTTACTGTTCAACTGCGAGCACAGGACATGTATATCACGGGAAAGTTCGTAGTTGTGTGGCGCAACGGGTCCCTCCGTTGATGACCGTGCAGGTGGTTTCTGAAAATACCCTTTTATGTCGAACATCAGAGGAAGGTGACGTAGAAGTGCCTGGAGCACTCACTGTTCACTCAATATGGGCATTTTCAATCTGTATGAGTGGGCAAGATCAGTGATCGGAGTTCAAAATGGTGTGTCATCGCCGGTGATCGCAAATCTGCGCCACAAATCTTCTGAAGCAATTCTCCACGCTGTCAAGAAGCGTGATTTCCATCAAAACCGGATACTTCGTGTGAAGGATATTTAATGCTATTAGACAGAGTTATAAGATAAGTCGTACTTACTTAAATGATGACTGCGTTTGAGCTACCTAGAAGAACACAAGACGACGCGGATACCAGATCCGAACTCAACGTCGGTATCAAAAATGCCCCATCAACAATGAGTCTCGTGATCGTAGACGGAGACTGCCACACCAGAGGAGCGGAATTTTTGCCTACGAGAAGATGTCCCTTCATGACTCGGAGATGTCCAGTGGCGCATGTAAGCTCTGACATTGTCGCTGCAGGCGAAGCGAAAAATCCGACAGGCATAACTCCGAGCGGGCAAAACATCGTAAGGTTCGATGCCGATATTCTGTGGTCTCCTGTTCGCCGAGCGAGGATCATGCTCAATCGCCCAAAGATCCTGCATCGGTTGTTCGACCAGTCAAAAGGGCCCTACATGGATACCGCAAATTGTGGATAGGGAAGGTCGTTCGTACAAGGGGTCGAGAAAGAAGTGGTTGAGGGCGGTGCACCGATTTGCCAGGTCTTTGAGCCAGTAGGTTACGCATTGCTCGAACGCGTAACGGTCCCACTGCACTTCAAGATTGGGATTGGATAGATATTCAGCCGCGGCCGGCCTGATCGTCACATAGTGCACTCTGTCTCCCCGACGACGCGACTTCTCTATCAGTTCCCACTTGATAGTCGCCTTAGGATTGACCGATGGAGGATGGTAGACCGATACAGAGCGTTTCGATCGTTTGTCAAACCACTTCTTGATGTCGTCATTATCCCTAGACCGAATATGAGCTCGCACAGTCAGAGGAAAGAGGGTCCAATTTACCAGCCAGTCCGCCGCCCGATTTCCTCACAGCCACCAAGCCACTCATAAGGCTTCGGCGTAAGCGTGATCCAGATTATTTCGCAGAAGATTTGGCGAGCCAAGTCCGATGTCATCAGTATTCGAGGAAGGTTGGGTTGATAGTATAGCAGCCTCAAGCACCAATGAAATCGTGGATCAGACTGCTGGATTTTGCCTGTTGATAGAATGAATTCCTCAAGAGCGTGAAACCACTTCGGAGGTATCAGAAGCCTATCCTGTAGGTATGATATGAAAGCCTCTCTATTCGGTTTGATGAACCAGGGAAGGTCTGGGTCCGATTGCACTTGAGACCAGTCAGAATAATAGCCGGGAAGTAGTGCAGCGTCAGACCGCGCAATGTAGGGCGGCGGAGGCCCTTTAGCTGGTTCGTCGGCGTATGGTAAGGTAGGAAGAGTGTCGGGATTCATGTCGTTATCATTTCTGCAAACCATCTCGTCGCTTATAAACCTTGCGGTACTCCATGCCCTTGTTCACTGCGTACAAGCACATCCATAGCGGGACGAAAGGGATACTGGCATGCTTGTTCGCCTCTGGGATGAAGGTAACACTAAAGCGGCGACTTGAATAGGAAGTACAAGTCGTCGCGAGGTAAGACTGATGATGTTGTTCTGGTGAGTCTTATTGTTTGTGTATGCCCTTGTAATGGGACTGCGTACCTTCATATTCACGAAGTCAGGCTAGAAGATGCTTCGGACGCCTTGCGAGCGTCGCGCATAGTGCTGTACGAACGCGCCCCGGATAACTAGCATGCTTGGAGTGAACGCAACGTGTCATGGAAGGATAAAGATTCTTCTGCAGGCCACAAGGTATTGTTGTTCTGCCTGGGCGAAGATCAGCCTTGTTGTTTTCTGCTTTCGTACCTTCCACACGCTCGGAGACCTAGATATCCAGGCAAGGTTCTGAGAACATCCGCCCAGGCAGAGATCAAAGTGGTCGAGCATGTCAGGAGCAACTGGATTGAGGCTCTGGGAGGTGGACCTTTCGCCCGCGCCTCAAAACCCTAAGCGGAATCCTATCCGAGATCTACACAGGATCTACAAGACAAGAAGTTGATTGCCTTCCCACGTCAATCGGTCCCCGCGTCAAGACAATAGACGTAGATTCGTCTATGCAGACAATAAGTGGAAAACATAGCAAGAAAAGTCTCCGTTTATGAAGACAAAAGGCAGCTTTTTTGAGTCAGTGGGTGGGACACGGAGTTCCACAGATCGAAAAAATGGGACAACTGATAGATGTAGGCACGAGAGAGGTAGGGTTTGCACAAATTTGGACAGCGGCATCAGAGTGACTTTCCCATGATGGTAGATGTCGTCGTTGATGAGAGGTAGGAACAGTCAGCCACTATAGAACGAGAGAGTTTCAGGATAGTTGAGAGCATGCCTGCTTCGGCCGGCTGGGCCGAAGCCGATTGCCAAAACAAAACTTGGCTTTTGACCACCACGACCGACGAGGTGCCGTGGGTGAATCGTGGCTTCTCTACTCGTCGTTGTTTCCGCCGTCATCCTACCCGACAGGGACATCGGCTTCGCGGTTTTCAGCGCTTCGGACAACCCGCTCCTCCCCTCCAGCCCGCCGCAGAGGCTGCCGAAGTAAAAGGATGGGATTATGCTGTCTGCGGCGCGCTCGCGAATTCGGTTCATTCGCTGTCACTTCTTCCCAGAGGTCAGTCTCTCCATCAAGCCCCAGTGTTTTCATGTCTAGTGGATATTTCACTCGGGAGAGATGAACGACTCCACAGCGATGATAGTAGCGACTCGACAGCAGAAGTTTTCGGTGTGTTATATACGTGCCTTTTCGTTCTTTCTCGTAGTGCTAACTAGAAATTAGACGGATTAAGACGACACAAAAGGCTTCACTGCAAATCTTCAACCTACTCTGTCGGTACTACCTCACGCTTACGCGACACCGAATCTTTCTTGCCAATGTGTGTGCCTTATGACATTTCCAACTATAACAAGCACCTTGTCTGCTAGTCGTGCCCACCTTCCTGCCTGTATTTCCTGCTTGCATGAAGCGATCTTTTTCTACTGCCTTCAAGCGCGCGCTTCGTTCTGCATGACCGATCTGATTGACGCTGTGTCCCAAAAATGCTACATGTCTTAGTCTGGGCCCAAGTGGATACATGGCGACATTAGTGTATCATTTGAAGGTACGACGCGTACCATGTATGGTTTCCTGCTTTACCACTCGAAGGAGACATAGTCCGTTGGAGCCGGCTGCTCTCATCCACTCTCCAGAATTACGCCACAATTCTTCCCTATCCCCATGTTCTATAATCAATTGCTTTCGCTCGATGGATTGCACGAATGTCACCGAGCCCACCAAATTTTATACAACTATTCGCTCCCAACTACCTACTTGTCACCACAGGGTTCATTACCGTTGTGAGTGTATGTTTTCCCTCACGCTTCCCACTGCTCAGCCGTTTCGCTCATGAGGACAACCTTCATCCTTGATAGAACCTTCGACGATTCTCGCCGACAGTTGCAAGCGTTGCTTCTACACTCTAGATGCTCTTCTCTTCGTGCTGAAGATCAACTATGTAGTACTATGTTTCCAATAAACGAGCCATGACATTCATTCAACGATATCTCAGACGCCGACTTATTTCCCCATCTCCTTCAACAACACATCGAACGTCGTGCTCTTGTGCCCGAGACGGTCCGGACCAGGATCGTTAAAGATGCTGCCAAAAGGTTCAGGAAAACGGGGTCGGACACTGAAACGAATCAAACATACATATAACCGCGGTCGTGGGGAATACCGAGTTCCTTTTCAATGAAAGCGAAAAACTCCTTGCTATACCCAGCGTTGTTGGAGGTGGGAAGACCCAGCACGGTGAGCTGAGGAGGGAGTCAAACGGACAAATTGGGAATTGAACGCGTACAATGGTCATGTAGAAGGCAGGCTCGTGGGTACCGCCGAAAATCAGACCCTCGTTATACTTGTACATGACGTTCCAATACTTGTCCATGCCCAGGACGGTGATGCCGTGCTATAAGCAAAGAGTTAGGCTCGTTCACTGGGACCACGAGGATGGGGAGCGAATACCTGTGCTAAGGCAGCAGTGAACGCCTTCTCGTCGGGGACCTGGAGGCAATTGAATGAGCTCGACAGATGTTGCGCGGAGCCCTGGAATCAAGTCTCACCTTGACGTTGGTGGTGATTTCGAGAATTGGCATATTCAGAAGAGGTAGAGCGGACTCGGTGGGTGGGCTTCACTTCGCACAGTGGTTTAAATAAGTACGTGCTGATACTAGATAGCTTCGATCGTCGAAAACGGCGATGCCGGTCTCCTCAAGTCGGTACAAGGTTATGACCTTGTTGGCCGCGTGAAGGCCATCGTGGGTATACGCGTACACTTCACTTGTGCGCTGACAGATCCGAGACTGCCGTCCATCTTCTTGGGTGAGACTGGCGTAAAGTTGTGTAGCATCCAGCCTCTCGTTCAACTACAGCTGCGTGTTCATTCGTTGAGATTAACTCACCTGATTCTGCGTCTTGCACTTCATCGAATGGAGCCTTGATATTCGCGTCGGATGCGGCACATCATGAATCTCGCCTCAGACTGGGCCCCACTGAGCTTCCCCACAGTGGAAGATGAAGTTGAATCTCGCGTTCCTTATGTACTACGTAAACACGAGAGGTGCACCATTCGTCAATCATTACTGTGGAGGTGTAGTCAGAGTCTCCAAGCAATAATAGTGTCCCACTGATTGTCAGCAATGGCAGTAATGAACGGCGACGGACGGTGTTACCTGGGAGGAAGGAAGGGAGATCCGTAAAATCGTGTTCCTGTGCCCATTGAATTAATGCACGACCTGGATCGCGCCCAGTACGTAGCAATCGTACTTGGTGAACACGAAAGACTAGTGATAGCCTGCGCTGTTACGTGCAACGACGTCGATAGCATCAATTCATGTTCATTATCCGTTCCTATCAGAAGTCTGCCATTGCAGTAATCCTCAGATTCAACAGGATACGTTTTCATGATGCTCACCTGGTCTGGAAAAAAGATACAGAAAATAGAAAAGAAGCTAAGTTGAATGATGAATCTGAGCCGTAAGACTTATGCCTGCCCGCACGCTCATTTCTCAATACTACGCTCTGTACTATCTTCCTCTTCCGGATGGTGCTCGAACCTACAAGAACATCAAAGACAGGAATCAGGAACGACTAGACCATTCGAGACAACGTTATGTCTGCCGAGAACATCGGGGCGTTTAAAGTCAAGATATTCGACTGGCATTGTGAGTAAATGTATCGCCAACGGTACGGTTGCTCCGCTGGCGCGTACGTACCTCTGGTAGACATGTAGTGACCTGTTGACGTCCTACTTCACGGGTGACGCGTTTCCGTATCGAAGTCACGGAGTGCAAGGCGTCTCCAGGCGTCTCCAAACGAAAGCTATTGTTCTCCTGCTTGAATGCAGCCTCTCTTCGGCAACAGATGCCAGCGAGGGAATTCAGGTGCACGGCAAAAAGCGACAATGGCAGATGATGGCGTTGAGAACGGCTCGGATGCACGGTACTGAGAGTGGCTCACACCGTTAGTATAGCCATCTTAAGCACGGTAGAGTAAAGCTCGAGCCGATAATTTGGGCCTACGTGCTGACACCAAAATGCGGATTATCAGGGCAGACCAGGGAGGAAGGACGAATAAACACTCAGCTGTTACGTCTCTCGAGGAAAAGAGCAACGGAGACCGAACAAAGCACTGTAGTTGACCAGGAGAGCCTGGACGTCAAAGGCGCAAGACGTGTGCCGTCGGCATCGCGCCAGGTCACGATGTTCCCGACTGTCACTGTAACGCTGCACGCTCTCTTTCCAGCCTTCAACGACGGCGACGACGACAACGACAAGCATGACGACGGCGACGGTGGCGCAAAAAACGGCGGCCTTGTCCCAAATATGGCAGGATGGTCTTTGGCCGCCAAGCATCAGCAGGCTCGCGTAGATCAATGCGACCGGACAATTGCGGCTTTTTGTCTCTGTCGGTCGTCGGATGGGAGTATAAGAGCAGAGCGATGGTCTGAGCACTGCATATCATTTTCCCCATCATCAAGTGTGCGTTCTCCATTCTCTGGGACGCGATGCAGATCTAACTCTGTGGCTACTGTTTAGATGCCTCCAGAGTTATATGCGTACAGACCCATCGCCATTACCACCAGGGTACGAGCTGCTTTTATCCGTCGTGCGTTTGGCTAATTCGCTCGATTTAGAAACGCCACTCTTGGAAGCCTTATTCAACGCGCCATAGTCGGACAACACGTGTATGTGGTCCGTACCAGCGTTGACCTATGCAATCTGACGTCTGCAGTCACTGCCTATTTTCCCCTTCGACTTTACCCAAGCGCCAACTCGAAAGTTCGCGTCCCAACCCGATATCAATGTCGACGAGTTGGAGAGTGAGATGCGAAGGATGAGCTTGACACCAGTCAGCGATTCGATACTTACTGAGGAGAGGCGCAAATTCGAGGACGAGAAAAGGCGCTTTGAAGCGGAGAAGCGAGAGGTGTGTCTATCTGTTTCGTCGCATTCTTCAGGCCTAACCTTTTCCATGTAGCTCGAAATCCGTGTACGTGTTGCTGAGCATAAGGCCGCCGGACGCCACCGCCGCTGTGAGGAATTGCGGGCGGAGGTCGAAGATCTCCACCAAGAACTCGAGGAAGCGCAGGATTTCTGCCTCAAAACAGTCCGGGGCCTCAACCTTCAGGAGGAACGTATTGCCCAGAAAGATCAAACCATCGCGAAGCGAGATAGCTATCTTGCGAGCCTTATAGAGGACGGACGCGCTATTATTCAGCAAAAGGACCGGGAGATCGCAGCCTTGAAGGCACAGGCCGTGCGCCCTCAATACCCCATCCAGTCTCAGCAGTACCCTTCTCAATACTTCTCCCCATACGCCCTAGCTCCCAAGACGAGAAATATGATCCTTCCCGTCCCCAATTTGTCCCCTGCCATCCTCACCCGGCGCACGCTTATCCTCAACAGCCTGTTTATTCGCAGCAGGTGCCTTCCTGGCAAGGCGATGGTTACCGCCAGCCACAATCGTATGATGGCCATGCGCCGCCCGGCTATCCTTCGCAGGCTGCTCCTGCTCAGGATGTGTCCATGGACTGGTCCTCTGAGGGATCTTCCGTCCAGACTGATTCCATTGATGCTCGGAAAACTCAGACATTCTCCACCGGGACACTACAAGGAGTTGGCAAAGCTGCCCATCGCGCAGCCATCGAACAGATATTTATGCAGCCGAATTGGCGGTGGTGGATGGTAGGCATCGAAGTGTTCCGCCGCTGCATGTGGATCTACGAGGACGAGCCGGAGATTTTGCAGCGCATAAATGAACAGGTTGGCAATGTGTCGGAACATGTGCATGAGGAGGCTGAGAGGTTCAGGCTGCAGGTGTTTGCGCCGTACATGAAGCGGAAGATGGAGGAGAAGCTCATGAGGAGTGGAGGGTTATTCGCATTGCCTTGATACGGAGAATCAGGGTGGGACGCGGAGGAGAAAAGGAGCACAAGAGACTTGACAACGCCCCAAAGCGGGGTAGGACGACGATGTCCTCGAGGTTGTCAGAACACCATCTAGGTCCAAGGACCTGAAGAACCCGCTTTTGTGCATCCATTTCCATTCGCTTTCCGACTTCCCATTAGCCGCCACTTTGAACTCGACGCGAGGAAACACGAGGGGACTTGACGACACTCCAATTAATGGGGTAGGGCACGCCGCCCTCGGCAGGTCGTCAGAACATTCACCAGGTCGAAAGGCTTGAACGACTCGCTCTCGTGTTTACCTTGCCTCGCCGCCATCCGCCATCCATGACCATATCCACCAATACTGCATTGACACGATTGGACACACGAGGGACTTGACGACGCTCCAGTAATGGGGTAGGGCACTGACACAAGCCCTCGCTGGTCGTCAGAATACCACCCGAGTCTCTTAATGACTCGATCGACCCGCTCTCATGTGTACCTTGTTCTCGGATCGTCGCGCTCATGGATCGTCATTCGCTGGATCATCGTCTCCGACACGTCTGCCATTTCCCAGTCGAGGACACACTCTTACCGGGGACACCAAGATGACTATTGTCCATAGGGCGGTCAGCATCGACATCGAGGAACTCGAAGACACTCACCGCTGGATAGGACCGAGCTCGCCAGGATGCAAATCAGGACAATTGGGACAAAGAGAAAAAAGGAGCACGAGAGACTTGACGATGCCCCAGCGGGGTAGGACACCGATGTCCTCGAGGTCGTCAGAACACCACTCAAGTCGCGAGACTTGAACGACTCGCTCTCGTGCATCCGCATCTTTTCTTTCCGAACTCTCACTTGGTAACGCGCACTCGACGCTAGAAAACACGAGGGACTTGACGACGCTCCGAATGTTGGAGTAGGGCACGCTGCCTTCGCAGGTCGTCAGAATATCATCCGAGTCTTTTGACTCGAGCAACTCGCTCTCGTGTTTATCTTACTGTCTGCTTCTCGTTCGCCGGTCGTCCGCTCATCCGTCTGCCATCTCATTCCCTGGCCCCGCATCCGATTCCCGAATCGCCACCACCAGACCGACACCCGAGGGACTTGACGACGCTCCATCTAACGGGGCAGGGCATATATACGCCCTCCAAGGTCGTCAGAACACCATCCGAGTCCTCGATGATTCGATTAACTTCCTCTCTTGTGTCGGTGTCTTCCCGTCCTACGTTCCTTTTGGCTTCGTGTGGTTCCTCCTTCTCCATCTCCTCCTCTTGTGTCGGCGACGTGTCCCATTACGCTTCCAGGTCCACATGTGCCTTCAGTGTCGTTCCTCTGCTCCTGCGCTTGCTCCTGTTCTCTGTGTTGATTATTTGTATATATTCATCGGACTTGGTTGGGTCTGTCTTGCTGTGTTTTGTTATCTCGTTCAGCTGTCCGTACTCTTGTTATCTCTACCTTGTTGTGTTTTGTAATCGTGTCTAGTTGTCCGTGCTTTCATCTGTACCTTGCTGTGCTTGTTATCGTGTCTAGTTGGTTTCTGCTTTTGATCATAGAAATATAGATGTCGGGCGCGGACGTTGGTGTCTGCATGCCTTGGTGTTTCTATGTTCTTTCAGTGTGTCGACTGAAGTCTTTTCTTGTGACGCTCTTACTTATTAATTCCACCACCGCGTGATGAAACGTGAATGCGACACTGTTCGATCGTGGGGCGCTGCGCCCATCCTACTGACAACTTACATGCTGGCACCCCTCGATTGTTGGCGCTCACATTCTTAATGATGATTCTTGTCTGTGAATTGGGGTTTGATTTTACACGCCAGTCATACTATTAGAAGACTACTAAGCATGCACACGTGATCGTTCTACTTTGTTTTAAACCACCACCACTACAGTGACTACACGCACAAGCGAACAGGTTTTGCAAGCCGCTTTGTTGAAAATTCCATTTCGTGGCAGCATGTCATTTTGTGAGTTGACTCTGACCGTGTCAATTGCAGTATGCCTGATGTGACGCTTGCTAGCCCACGAGGAAACGTGGAGCCCAATCACCTGGCAGATACAGCCTGTCTGCCGGCGATTTTCTCCGATGTAATTAGCGAAAATTCCCCCCTCCATCCTGTTCTTCTCGGTAACAAACCATCTATCTCCCGCTGAGGAGGACCTCATCGAATCATCCATCGCCGATTTAAAGTTGAAAATCGCGGCAGCAGACGAGTCGGCTCGAAACCTCAGGAAGTTGCGGCAGTTACTGTCTTGGGATTTGAAGAAGCTTGATTGGGAACTACAGCGGTTAGAGCTCCACGGCGATGCGCTGGCGTCTGCCGTAGAGCGCAGAAAAAATGCAGTTACATCCAGTGGGATCAGACGCCTCCCTCGGAAGTGCTCGCCCACATTTTCTTCCTCACCATTGACTTGCCTTTCTATGACGGGCGCGGGCGCCTTCCGCCGGGCTGGAAACAAGACCCTCTCGGACACGAGCTCATGAAGTTTGAGCGCGTCTCGAAAAACTGGCGGGAATGTATTCTCAGTCACCCCGACCTTTGGTCGCGCATCCTGATTGTTGCTGACGGGGAATACGAGTGCCGGAGCCCTTCCATATACGCGGCACTCCTGGCGCGACAAATCCGCTACACTAGACAAGCCCGTCTGGACGTATATATCACCATGTCTTCTGCTGATAGTCGCCTCCATAAGCTCCCAAAAATGGTCGAACATCTACTGGCGCCGGTATCCCACCGCATCCAATTGTTACACCTTTTCATTACTGAGCCATTGATTCGCGGGCTCCATCCTCTTCGCAAATCCCTCTTCGCAAATCCTTCCAGGCATTAAAGGAGCTCTACATAGGTATCGATAATGCTGTCCCGTCGGATCCTTCAGACGAGTTGTTGGATTTGTTTGTGGAGGCACGAAATTCGGCTCTCTATGAGACACGCAGCGTGGCGGACCCAAGCTCGTTTGGCATTCCATGGCACCAAATCATTCGCTACACTTCGAGTAGCTCGGTCGAATTTTCCCATTTCTTTGTGGAATCTCGCAATGTGCTTGGGATTCTTTCTGCGGCAGGTAGCTTACAGGAAGCCGTATTTCGCGATATGGTTATTGGATCACCGTCGTTGCAAATCGCGTCTACTTCCATCGTGTGTCCCCGTCTCGTATCATTGGCGTTGGCTCTGACGTACTACATTGGGACACATCCGATCCGCCAGGTGTTTGAGCTCTGCTCTTTCCCTGTATTGGCGCGCCTCGATGTCATGACGGCCCCGCCTCAGCAATACTTCGGAGATGAGTATGATGGGCCAGAGACTTTCCGAGTGCTCCTACGTTGTATTCAGCGTTCCCGCAGTCCACTCTGCACATTAACGTTCGACCAGGCACGCGTCGAATCTGCGGATGTTACGGAGCTTTTTCGAACTGTCCCCACCTTGAAAGACGTTCGATTAACGAGAATCCGCAGTGGTATTGACAGCGACATCATACAGAGCTTGTGTGTTCAGGAAAATGGTGTTATCCATCTGCCCCGCTTACGCTCCTTGGACCTCGACGGCCATCTGACTTTTGATCTGGGCCTCTTTGTACAGATGGTCAAAGGCCGCTGGGATGCTTCACCCTTGACTTCGATTACGCTGGATGGTGCGGGTCAATATCGGGAATAACCATGAATCGCCATCAACACCGGACTCTTCAGCGGATGAGGAAGCAGAGAGAATCTGAGGTTGCCGTGCTCATCGCCGAGTTGAAGGTTTACGAGTCGCAGGGGATGGAGCTTCAAGCAGGTCTGAATGGTTGGAAGTATTGAGTAGATTGAATGAGCATTTGGCAATACAGCGGCAACGTTGATTTGAGACCTCTGGTCCCGCCTAGTACCAAGTCTTTCTGGCCGTTCGATCCCGACGTCAATGTTTTCTGGGTTGAATGCTTCATTTGTCGTTCTTATTCATGAGAGCAAGCTTCTGTGAGTAGATTTGGTCACTCCTCAATGCGATTACATTCTGAACGTCTTATTTTGTGTCTACCGGTTGTTTCTTCCAGTGTAATTGGTGGCAACTCCCTACACCACGTTCTACTACTATGTTTCCCTGCCGAAGAGCACTTCATCAGCCGCCGTTGGACGTTTTTCTCACCTAGGCCTCCTCGATGATTGTTGCGCCACACATTATAATGGCGGATGGAGCGTACGATTTCAAGTCCGACACTAAAATAACTCAACGCCAGCGAAATTACCAAACCGTGCATTGCGCACTGCACGGAAATCGAAATAGCCCAGCCCGCCATATACATCCTGTATAAGTACTCAATGGAGGTTTCGGGGTTCTTGGATCTTATGTACACTACTGCGCGTAGTATCCGCGGAATGAACATTGTCGCCATCACAACCCGGGCCTCTTGTTCCTCATCCATCACAAAGAACAAGCGCATGCCCTCTTTGGGATTCACTCCTCCGATGCCGCGTGTTTCTTACAAGGTATTCATAAGTGGCCCGTCTGGAGAGTGCTGGTCTTCATCCTCACCCTCGCATCCTCAAGTCCCTCATCACCATCTTTCTGTCCACCTTCGAGCCGTGCTCGAAGCTCATGCATCGGAATCATCTTCTCCGACTATTCACTGTCGTCTCTTGTGTGTTATTTGTTCTCTCCGGTTCGTATGAGACTGATGGCTCTTGAACACACAGTTGCCCTGGCGGCATTCACAGCGCCCCTTCCCGCAGAGGTTCCAAATCCCGTCCTAAGTTTACGTTCACCAACTGACGATCTATATTTTAGATGAAGTATGCACCCTCTCGTCTCAGTGCCCCGCGTGAACCTGGCTGTGCCACACACCAAGGCGGAGGTTGGGGGGCTATCGGGTTCCATGGGTCTTGTTTCTGAGATGATTCCTCGTACTCGTTGTGAGGGCGATCTTCCCAATAACTACGCCACGCTTACGCCGTTGAATAGATACCCCGTCTATCACGTTTCCAGACATATCCACTGTATCGTTAGTTTCTTCCATTCTCATAAGTACGGTACACCTATTAGGAACTACTTATACTTAACTGCCACACATTACTTACTATACATTCAAGCTTATGAATATTCCTATTTGTAAAAGTGGCCCGATGACCCCACAAAAGAAAAGTACGACCGCGACGCGGCGCACAGTGTACTCGAGCTTCTATACAGCAATAACGACTACTGTATTTGTTCATACTGATCTGTGAGTTTCAATTTCAGTCCCAACATTTCATACGGCTTCAGTCCTCGCACAGCACCCTGTGCTTTGGCGCGAGTCTCCTCGGTCATGTCCGACCAGTGCAGATCGATTGAACGCAGCGGAGCAACATTCCAACGACTTTTCACCATATCCATGAATAAGGATGGATCGAGTTGGATGTCACCGTCGATATACAGGGAGCGAAAACCCGGAACGCGTACAACGGCATCTCGATCCTGGGGAACACAGAGGCAGTGTAGGACAGCGTCATCGATACCTGAAACATAATCTTCCATGAAGAGCGTCGTGACAGTAGGGATGGTCTTCAAAAGCTCGACCATGTCCGTAGACACGATATCGCCACCGTGGTATTCCAAGGCTGAGAGCGGACTCCGGGAGCGCTGAAGGCAGACCATAAGAGAGTGAAAGTCCCCCGTATAGGTTGGAAATTCAACGCATAATTCCGTCAACTTGGGAAAGGTGCAATGCGTAAATATCTGCGGGATGGGATTTTCTCCGCTGCGATGATTGAGCTTCAGTTTTAGTGTCGTAAGGTGGGCGCAGACGATGGGACCGTTCTCAACTGGAAGGGACAAGGAGCCGGAAGACAGATCTAATACGACCCGCTCGAGATGGATAGCGCGTTGGAGGACTGAGAGGGCGGTTTGGGATTCAAAGTCTGGTGTGGAAGGGCCACATATAACGGAGTACCGCTTGAGCTGTAGCCACGGGATTTGATACCAACCCAAGGGGTCGGTTATATCTACTGTCTTGTAGTCAATGAGGTTAGGGAGATTGGCGAAGAGCGACATGGAATTATCGTCGGAGATCTGGGGCGTTATGTTGTGTATTTTGAGAATCTTCAAAGACATCAAGGCATCGCGAAGAGGATGAAGATCTCGGATCATCCTTGAGGGAAGCGCGATATGTAGCTTTTGAATCCGAGGTGCGATGGAGTGCAGCATCGTTAAGACCTGTAGAGGGAGTGGGGCCATTTCTTCAAATGGCCCATGCCCAGCCAATGTGATGTAAACGTCGAGAGTGGTCTGTCCGGCGCGGCTTATGTGTTGTGTAAGGTAACGAGCATAGAGTGAATCAGGATCTTCAAAGTAGTCGGGCCAAGGGACGACGAGGAGCTGGGACCAAAGTCCTGGAGAGTTGAGAATGTCTCGCCTCCACCAATGGCAAACTCGCTGATATTCGCCCAGGTGGTCCTCTATCGCATCCAATTCCCATTGCGAGGCAAGATTAGGCATCTCGGAAGACGACAGTAAACCACCGGGCCTCCTCGGAGTGCGACGTACAGGCTTTCGAAGTGTGAAACGAAGGATATGAGCGAGTATCTCGGAAGGCATACGCCTAATCGGAGCTAAAATCTGCTCCCTCCTCTTGACTGCGCGCGACAACTGGTCGCGGTGGTCACGCAACAGCTGCAGCTCTCGCTCGACCGTTACAACTTCGGCTAAGAGGGCGTGTCGTAACTGGGTGATTTTTTCAAGAGAACGATCCACGTTCTCGATGTTTGATTTTGTATCTGACAGGGAACTGGCTAGAATGTTTTCCTGCGTAGGCGTGGGACAATCGTTTCCGAATGCAAGACGATATAGGGAAGGATCATCGTCAATGGGATCGCGAAACACGGATTCAAGCCGCAATGTAGGGGGTAAATGGTTCGGACATGGGCATGTTGTGGATCCCTCGCATGCGGTCCACGTATCGTCGAAGGCTAGAGGCGGCTTCAGAAAGTCCAGAGGATTAAACATCAAATATACGCACAGAAAGGCATGTTCTACGAAACTAGTTCAGCGTTCAGAATCAAGTATGGAGTCTCCGAGAGAGGAACGTTACCAAAAACCAGCGATCAGTCGGATCACGTGTCACTCTGGGTTTGGCGCGATGCAACCCTTCTCGACTGCGCCCAGTCGGCGGTCGCCCTCGACTTTGCAGTTGGGCAGCTAAGGAAGCATGTGGATGAGCAAGCGTTCATGTCGTGTGTTCCTTACATTTATGTCGGGGCTTGATGTATGCACCGAGTACGAGTTGCTGAAAAGTTAAGGTCCACGTGAGGATGGATGGTTGTCTTTCTTGTAAGTAGTTTGTATTCAAGAAATCAAGAGAACACAACAAAAGCTTTTTCCGGTAGTTGGGTGCTGTGTTTATCGCTGAACGTTGAACGAATGCCTGTAAATAACGTTGGGTTCAGGCACATGTGGGTGTAAGTGGGCGTGAAGGTAGATGACGTAATCCGACCACTCTTGCTTTTCGCCATCCATCATACACATCGCGCTCATCGTCGCCGACGACGACGACGAGCTTTTATCACGGCGACGATATGGCGATGGCGACCAGATCCGTCGTATCCGAAGAGAAGAACCCGCGTGGCATACCAAAAGCACCCTTTATTGTCGGTAATTCTGCCTTGGAAATGGCAAGAAAATGACGGTACATACAGGCGGACGTTGAGCAATTCGTCGGCGGCCCCGACGGCGACGCTGATGTGCCGCTGAAAGCCTTCAACGACGCCATAGGGTTTGTGCGATACCGTAATTCCGATGGAGTTGCGCTGACAGTCATACAGAAAATACCGCTTTATGGATGCCAATCTGGCTCAGCGGCGGCAGGGACTCGAGGAAAAGATACCGGACTACCAGAAGACGCTGGACATGGTGGAATATTTACAGGAGCGACGCGTGTGTACACCGTCCTTTCGTCTGGGAGATCCATACTGATTGTATACGGTGGCAGGAAGGCAAAGACAAGGCAGCCGACGACGCCGACGATCTAGACGACAACGACGACGACGTGGCAGAAACATCGGCGAAGCCATTGCGCACGACGTTCGAACTGAACGAAACACTATATGCGGAGGCGGAGTTAAAAGACACTGACACGGTGTATCTTTGGCTTGGGGTATGTCTCCCCGCCCTTTACGGCGATAGTACATGCTTATTCCTCACCAGGCAAATGTTATGCTCTCCTACCCGATACCAGAAGCCATTGAACTATTAAAGTCCAAGCTTAGCGCGGCAGAAAAGTCATTGGCGAATACTATCGAGGACCTCGAATTCCTGCGGGAGCAGCTCACGGTGATGGAGGTTAACATCGCGCGCGTGTACAACTGGGACGTCAAGAGACGGCGGGAGCGTAGGGAAAAAGAGGCTGCTACAAGTAAAGGCTAACCTTGGGTAGTTATTGACGATGCCGGCGTGTTGTTGTGGTAGCAATTCGACTGCTTTCACTCCAAATTTTTTGCTTCTGATTTTCCAGCTCTTATCTTTGCGCCACACGTTAGGGAACATCCCTCGAGGCTTGCTTGAAGATGTACGTCTGCCGAGACTTCTATCATATTCTATCTGATCCCGGTTCTGCAGTGCATAATTCATGCCCGCCTCAGTGGGTTTCTTCAATTTCGCGTTCGATGGTTCTTGCTTTGTGATAGTGCCTCTTTAGCGCGTGGGCTATGCAATGAATTGGGTCTACAGCGCTGCGCATCGAAAAGAACTTGGGTGAATCGTGCTCACTATTGAATATATAGAACTCCGTCTTAAGACGCACAGTCAGATCACGGCGGCAACCCGGAGAACATTCGGATGCGCCAAACTTACATGGGTACAGTACCATCCTAAGGACGGCAGTCTCAGATCCCACAGTCAGTCTATGCATCCACTCAATTGCTCGGCCAGAATGGCTGGCTAGCATTTGTCACTCCGCCAGTCAATGTACAGGTGTGCTTGATCGGGTGTCCAGAGCGTATTTAACCAATGCCAAGTGACGCCTACACCCCCGCCAACTAACCATGCCCATCCTCGAAATTACCACCAACGTCAAGGCGAGCTCCTACGCTACTAGTGCTCGGCCGACATGTCTCGACCTTATTCAAATGCTTTCAGGTTCCCGACGAGAAGGCTTTCACTGCTGCCTTGGCCCAGGTGATGTCTCGTTAACCTCGTGGTCGGGACAGGACTCATACATGTCGTTATATAGCTCGGCAACGCTGTCCTGGGTATGGACAAGTATTGGACCGTCATGTACAAGTATAACGAGGGCCTTATTTTCGGCGGTACCCACGAGCCTGCCTTTTGCATGACCATCGTACGCGTTCTCCACGACTGATTGGCCGCTTGACCGACAACGATCCTCAGCTCACCGTCCTGGGTTTGCCCACTTCCAACAACGCCGGGTATAGCAAGGGATTTTTTGCGTTTATCGAGAAGGAGCTTGGAATTCCTCATGATCGCGGTTATATGTGCGTTTTATTTCGTTTCAGGGTTCCTCGTTTTTCCTGAACCTTTGGGCAGCATCTTTAACGATCCTGGCCCGGACCGACTGGGGCACAAGAGCACCACATTCGATGTGCTGTTCAAGGAAATGGGGAAGTGAGTCCGGGTCTGATATCAGTTGAATGAATGTAACAGTCGATGTACACATATTTCTATCCAAGGTCCTTTCGTTAAATTACAGCGAGGTCTAAAATGGCTCACCCTGGAGTCATTTCGCGTCGTGGCGGGATTGAGCGCCGGCGCTAGGGTCATGCTTTGTATAGATCAGCAGACTGGTGGGGCGCGCGTCCGTACAGGATAAAAATCCCTTACTCGGAGGACAGCTATTGAGTCAGAAACACTTGCAGCCTAAAGTCAAGGTCCAATGCATGGCATCTGTCTTGACTCTAACTTGACACTTAGCAACTGCTTTCCAGATTCTTTGGTTCTGATTTTCCAGCTCTTATCTTTGCGCTGCTTGTAACATCGACAGAAGCCTCGAGTCTTACTTGAAGAATTTCGGGCTGCATGGAATAATACGTTCTGAACTCGTCGTTGTACATGCGACCCCTCAGTCAATAGAGCTGACTCGATCGACACTTTAAGAGTCTTCGGCGCCCAAACACAGCAGAACCGACGAAACGACAGCAGATGTCACGGCGACGGCGCAATACCATGACAAGAAAACTTCACGGCATTTCAGCGGGACGAACGCAACCTACCGTCGTATTCGCCGGCCGCCGCTATCATAGAAGCCCTATCACTGAAGGCTTCATTCATTCACACCTTGAAAGTCTGCCCGTGACAGCATTGCAGTCCCCCCCTAGAATCGGAATGTTCGCTGTCATGCCGTCTACATTTTGTTACAGGCTGCAGTGTGTCGAGGGAAGGAAGGAAGGTTGGAAAGAAGAGCTCAACTGTAGTCTCGAATAGTATGGCATCGACTGTTACAGTCATTCAACTAAAGATCTGACCCCCCATTTCCTTCAACAACACGTCGAGCGTGCTGCTCCTGTGGCCGAGTCGTTCCGGGCCAGGATCGTTAAAGATGCTGCCAAAAGGTTCAGGAAAAACGAGGAACCCTGAAACGAAATACACGTACATGTAACCACGATCATGAGGAATTCCAAGCTCCTTCTCGATGAACGAAAAAAACGCCTTGCTATACCCGGCGTTGTTATAGGTGGGCAGACCCAGGACGTTGAGCTGAGGTCCAGGATCGGTGCAAGGTCGAGAGGACTCAGTCGTGGAAAACGCGTACAATGGTCATGCAAAAGGCAGGCTCGTGGGTACCGCCGAAAATGAGGCCCTCGTTGTACTTGTACATGACGGTCCAATACTTGTTCATGCCTAGGACAGCGATGCCGTACTGACGACATAAGTTATACGAATCCTGCCCGACCACGAGGGTAGTAACGGGACATTACCTCGGACAAGGCAGCAGTGAATGCCTTCTCGTCGGGAACCTTGAATAAGGTCAAGACATGTCAAAAGAGCACTAGCACAGTAGGATCTCGCCTTGACGTTGGTGGTGATTTCGAGGATGGGCATGGCTAGTTGGCGGTGGGGGATGTATGAAGGTAGGTGCGACTATTAAATGCGCGCTGGACACCCAATCGAGCAGTACATTGAATCCAAGCTCCGGTGGAGTGGCCGGGCAAGATGGTCCCGATGTATAGCATCTGAGTGTCTCTCCGGGTCGCCGCCGTGATGTCTTAAGATGGAGATCTATTTAATAGAGAACGATTCACCCAAGTCCTTTACGCCGTAGACCAGGAAACTTGCTAATGCAGCAGACTTTGCTCCAAAAAAAGGTCAGTAAAGCAAGAGAAGTAAGCAACCGACCTCGAAAGAGACGTTTGAGGTTTTGAACCTGAGTCGAACGCGAAATTGAAGAACACCCGGCGTTGGCTGATGAGCGAGCATGGTGGACCTTGAGAACTGAGTGTATAAACACACCATGCGCGTAGCGGACGATGACCTGTCGGAAAGCACCAGTTTCAAAGTTTCTTCTGCTCAGAGACTGCTCAGAGATATAAAGCTGCAAAGAGCCTACAATCGGCCTCGCATTTAAACTAATTGGAGTACTACTCGGCCGTAGAATGAGTCCTCTAATGCTGCTTAAGGACACGCCGAGACAGTGATCCGCCACCGAAGGGATGTGAGGGTTTTGAAAATGATGGTATTAAACCATCGGAGGAGAGTAATTGTGGGACGATGCCAAATGCATGATAAGGGCATCAAACGGAGGACGGAAGGCTATGCACTCAACTCTCATACGATGTGAGTAGTCGACGACATAGGAGAGCAACCAGAAGACCGAAAGCAATGTAAAAAAGAGCGGTATTTGTCCAAGGATAGCTAGGCAATCTGGTTCGAAGAGGAGGTCGGCGTATCGGCATGTTCTGAAGTATAGTGGTCCGAGCAACCGACAAACCAAGCACTGGAAGAAGCTGCGCGAGCTGAGATGGATTCCTTGGAGATAGATACGCGAAGGAAAGACTCCACTTGATGAGGGTCATAATCAAAGGCGGCGGGACCTTCGGCATCTCGGACATACTTGATCGGCCCGTCGATCACTTTTCTTCCAACAATCATCAATCGCCAGTTTCAAAAGAGAACAGCGGATTGTACATGCCTTTCTGTGAGTATGGAGACAATCAATACCATCACTGGACTTATAAGTCTTTTTACAAGCCTTTGAAGACGCTTGGCTCTGCTGTGATGGCGCGTCGAGCTGTCCTTGCCCAAACCACCTTGGTCCCGACTGGCATCTGCCATTGAGCTTTCCTGATACCATCGACAGTCATCCTTCTCTTTTACACGTTGCCAACGGGAATGAATGTCCAACCAGCGATGATGAGGACGTTATCAATCGCAGCATACCCATCCTGCAGTCAGAGATTCAGACGACGGAAGATGCGTCCCAAAGGCTTATGCAGCTCCGGACCGCTCTCCACCTTGAATTGGGCAAGGTGGAGGTGGAAATAGGCCGCCTGCGCGAGCATCATGGCATGCTGTCGCATGCTCTCGATCGCCGGAGTAGGATCAAGGCGCCAATTAGACGACTTCCCTCCGAAATCCTAACCGACATCCTTTGGATCACGATATTATCACCATATTTATATGGACATACAGTGACGAATAGGCCGGAGGAAGATGTTGAGCTCGAAGTGTTTGAGCTCGTCTGCAAGCGATGGAGGCGTGTCGTACTCGAATCTCCTACGCTTTGGTCTCAAATTCGCCTTACCGCACAAGCCTCCGACTTCCGAACTGGCAATTCACGCGGAGCCTGGAGCCTCATCCGCCGTATAAACCGTAGTGCTCATGCCGAACTAGACGTTGAAATCGCCTATGATGATGAGCGGCCACTTCCCCGCTGGTTATGACCCTGTTGGGACAAATCTGCCTTCGTGTCCGATCCCTAACGCTCACTTTGTCCTCGTCGAAGATGCTCAGCCTCTACCCTCTTCGTGACTCTTTCAAGTCGTTGCGTTACCTGTATGTAAGCACGGACGCAACAAATCATCCGCCCATAAAGCTCTTTGACAAAGCGCCAAAGTTGACTGTCTACGACACGACTGATCGGGCAAATGGTAGCTGGATTGGAATCCCTTGGGGCCAAATCATCCGTCATTCAGCCTGTCAATATGCTAATATCGACACCGTCTTGGAGAGTCTTGAGGCCGCAAATAATCTCCAAGACGGTACGTTCTCCATGAAATCGGGATCCCAGGAACCCCTCCGCGTCGGTCTAGATCCAATTGTGTGCGCTCACCTCACCTACCTAACTGTTTATGTGCCGGAATATGCCCGTGTTGGCCAAAATGCACACCCGCTTCGCCAGCTGTTCGAGCAATGTTCCTTTCCCACACTGGATCGGCTCTATGTCTCCACACGTGGTATTACCCTCCCAGAAGATGAGCCTGACACAATTGACACGTTTCACGCTCTCATTCTTTGTCTCCAGCGCTCGCGGACTCCTCTCTCCGTGTTGTCATATGATCATGGCCCCGTCGCACCTGCGGATGTCGATGCATTCTTCCGGGCAACCCCTACTATATCTCACGTCAAGTTCACAAGGATTTCGTCCGGTCTCAACGACGCAGCGTTCCAAAGTCTCCATGTCCAGCCGGGGCAAGTCGATATTTGCGCTCCCTGGCTAGAATCCGTGCTTTTCGAAGGAGAGTTCGAATTTGACGCCGCCAATTTTGCGGCGATGGTGAAAAGTCGTTGGGATGTCGCACCACTATATTCAATTCACTTGCACTGGCATATAGTGACGGACGAGTATGATTGGGGGGATTTTGATCCAGAAGTTGAAGTAAAGACACGTCGTTGGACATCGGAAGGAGCTATTCTAGCAGACGAGCTGAACGGTTACGCAGAACAGGGAATGTACCTCGGTATATGCACAACGGCATGCGATGTATTAGAAGAGTTCCAGAGTCAGTACATTTGATTTTACGATAGAATCGTGCTGCAGCTTATATACTTAAAATGCAACGTCCAGTACCACTTAATAAGTCTGTGGACTGTGAGCCAGGGATCTAGTGAGACTGCTTGTGTCTCTGTACTCACCACAATCAAGTACATCGACGCTTCGTTGGTTTGAGGTTGGATGGACGGGAAGGAGGCAGTCCCGTGATCGCGTTGGTCGCGCAGCTGGGCCATATGTTGGCCATGAGGCTCACTGGGCTGCGGGGTTGGAACTGATGCCAATGGTTGCTCCTTGGTGCACTAATAATTCTCAATGACCAGAACAGGGCGGAAAATTTATAAGATGATAGCAAAGAGATAAGAAGGAATGGTAACTACTATCGATACAGAGTAAATGATGAGATATTTGTCCAAAGGTTAACTATGGTGGGCCAAGTCGGTATCACGCCTCGTCATGGCGGACAAACGGTGACCACCCACGCTCATATAGAGACAACTAATAACAGCTATGCATGCCAAACGAAGCACATCCACGCTCGTCTATCGGGTCTGCGCCACGTCTGACGTCGACTTGAGGTGTATCGTGGGCGGCCTGACAGTGACAAAGAACAATAGTGTTAGATAAGAAATAAAGCTATGAAAAGGACCCACGACAACGTCCAAGTCTTCAGATAACTTCAGGGGCAGCACGGCTGCTGCTGGAACAGCCTGAGGCGCTGAGATCGCCATCGCCACCATGGCCAGCACTACACGCGTCAATTCACGATCGCATCCAGACACTCTACGACTCACGCGACATGAAGAATAATAAGAGAATGTGTAAGTCTCCCTTCATGTTAAGTAAGGGAAATAGGAAAGATGTTCATAGCGAACAACACCCTCCGCGCTGGGGCTTTATAAACGCACGGCGGTGAGATGCATCCAAATGCAGACCGTGCTTGTTGAGGACGAACATAAGGGCTTCACCGATTTGGGAACAATGATCAACAGCACTTCGGGGACCGGAGTGAGATACAAGAACGGACGGCGAGGTACGCGCGAGGAATACAGTTCTAGTGATCCGGTCAGACATGTTTAAAAGTAAGTACAATACTCAACTGGAAAGGCTGAAGAGTCGGGGTTGTCATCAGAAGTCATCAGAAAGTGTTTTGAAGGTCCTTGTCCTCCTGGACCTTTGATCCCAATATGTCGAAGAACTGGGAAGATGACAGGAGAATGTTCAAGTCCTGGCGAAGGATATGTCAAACCAAAACACGTGCGCCACACATGCCAAAAACAATAGCTTCGATAGTCCCGAGCCGTCTCATATCATAGTCCTTAACCAAACAAAATCGTCAGTAATATATGAAAAACCAAATCAGTACAAAATGTAAGTACAGTAATAATACATCTCACAATCACAAAGTCCATGAAATCATAAATCCAGCCTAACTCTCAAAAGGCCATCCCCACCCAGGCATCCTAAACATATTCTTCTTCCCAATCCTCACACTGCCCTGGAACGGCAGCCCCTCCAAGACCAGCCCACCCTCTGCCACCGGCAACCCCGGCACCTCCACCTCAACCGCCACCGTCCCCACGAGCCCAGCAAGCGCGCCGTCCTTCCCAAACACCACCTTGCTCACGAAATTACTAAACTCTGTTTGTCGCCCGGGAAGCACCTCTAATGGTACATCCTCGATGCGCGCTGTAACAGCATAAGCCGCACCACCGTCTACTTCTTCTCCGGGCTCAAGCGGTATACTCGCACATCTGCTCTCAAGCCAGTCGTCAGGCCGAATGTGAGCGAAAGCGCGTTCCGGGAGCGGGTCTGGTAGTGGTGGCGTTGGCGGCGGGTCCGCTAATAATCTGGGCCAATAAGTATCCGGCGCTTGCCCGTCGAAGACGAGAACGTCTGGAAGAACATGTGTCACGTCGAGGGAGATGTTCATGCCACGCGGGAGGACAACGCGAGCAAAGACGACACCACTCGCGAGAAAGACATTGCCGGGTTTAATCTTCATGTCGTAGATGGTGACGTTCCGCAGCACGCGTGGGCGTGGATGTGGTGCGGGGAACTCGGCTTCAATATCGAGATTCGAGATGAGCGGAGTCGAGAGTATAATGGCATTGGGTAATGCGGAAAGGTAACGGGAAAGAAAGCTCGAAAGAAGGTGGGACGAGCTTGACGGTAGTGGTAATGCCGAGCCTGTAATGTCAATAGTAATGTTGGGATGTGTGGTGGTGAATGGAGCGGTGGTTACAGCTGCTATCGGCACATCTGGAGGTAGCGAAACGGAGAAAGGGAGTGGTGGAGCGGTAAAGTTGAAGGAGAGGGGAGCAGGATCCACAAGTGTGGCGCGAGCATATAACGCGAGTTGATCTTCTACCGTGGATACGCTGAATGTTTCTAGAGTTATAAGATCTGCAATGGGGGGAAATGGTACCCCGCGTCCAGGCTGAGGAAGTCCAGGTATTTGGGGAACTAGGATTAAGTTTAATTGTGGCTCAAGTATAAAAAGTAAAAACCTACCATGCAAAGCGACGTACGTCTTGATGTCGAAGAACTGGTCGTGTATCTTGTTTCTCCAGCTCAACTCACCCAAAGCGCCACCCTGGATGGAGACAGTTCCAACTTCAATGTTCACCATGGCCGTTCCTGTCCTCCAGGCGTCGCTGAAGAAGGAAACAAGGTCTGTCGTGTTCCGCGTCGGCTGCACAAATACGGTGGTGGACACTGACTGCAGCCAGGACGAGCCGTAAGGCGGGTCAACTGTCAGAACCACCTGCTGCGGCGGTATGTCTACGGTTGCCAAGAGCTCTCCGTCGTCTGAGACAAGGCGAATCTTGCAAAGGCGCACCGAAACCACATCCACCTTTCGGATCCCCCAGCGCCCAAACGCCTTCCACATCTCTCGAAACAGACTGTCCTCGTCATCAGAGTTGACACCAATAGCCCTGCCAGCGTCCAGCCCCAGCTGGCCGTCTATGCGCGTCCATATCCCACCCGACTCAGTAACGTTGAGCACGTCGACGCGGTTGGGACCTTTGAATTTCATAGCGTCATTGAGCACCGTCTCGGGTGATATTTGGGAGACCTGGGCAGCGTAGGACCATGCGATGAAGGCGAAGCCGATGAGTACGACGATGGATACGCAAAGGGTGATGGAAAAGACGTAGACGAGCTGGGCGACGAGCCGCCGTCGCGCAGTGGTGGGCGAAGGACTGCGGTCGACGTCGTAGATGAGCGAGCTCGATGGACTCGGTAACAGCGGCGTGCTTTCCGTCGGCGTATCAAGCGCGCGGGCCTTTCCCTTCCCCTTGCCTTTGGAGAGTGATTCAGAGTCGGCGTCGTTGTTCATGGCGGGCTACAGCATGCGTTGTCGTCGTGACTAGCAGTGACGAACGTGTGAGATGGAGCCGAGACATGGTACAAACACATACTTTTTCCCTGCCTGCAGTGAATTTAGCCTGCTCGTCGTGCGCGACGACGTTACAGGTGTGTTGTACGTCGTTGATGGTGGCGGTAAGATGTAAAAGAGCACGTTTATGCATGATCGGCACGGCTACCGTTGCCGGACGTTCATGGTCTGTTTCGGTCAGATCGGCGGCACATCCGCTCGCCTGTTCAATTCCTGACCAACGTCAAATCGGACACATCTTCGCTATGTTTAAATTAGCATTCATCTGTGCAGGAGTGCTACACGCCTCGAGTAAAGTGTGGCGCATTGATGTCGGACAGGTCACCGATGTACCCGAAGGACAGAAGCGCAGGTTGATTTCCATGCGACAAAAATGGAGGTGCTAAGGTAGAGCAAATCAGGAGGAAGAAGGAGGAAGACGTGGTATGAGACGGCGAGGCAGTGGTAATCAGGAGGCAGCGGAAGGTGGGGGAAAGAAAGAGGCGTAAAAGGGTGACTACTCCTGACTAGATCATCATAAATACTGTGCGTCGTGATGGAGTATTTGCTTCGCAAGTCCGAACGTCAGCCTCGTAGTACGACTCAGTGAGCCAGAGTGCGCCACCTTTTCATCATCCTCGAAGATTGAACGTTCTTGTCTCCCTACTTCATATGGCTTACAGCGCTCTGAGTTCTGTACATATGCCTACCACTGGCCTACCACTGAATAATTTCACGTTGGCCAGGCATTGAACGGGCGATCTGACCGAAATAGATCACGACTTCCCGGTAACTAACCGGCTTCTACTCTTGGCTTCGCCCATCATCATGTCATTCTTCAAAGCATTCCGCGGCGTGGTCAGTCTCGCCATTTCTCGCCTCTTTCATCATTGCTGACAACGCTGACAGCGCGCCATAACCGTCTAGTAACCTTCCTCCCTCGTCGTCTACAACAGCGAGCTCACTTCTACTAGCCATAATCCGTCTTTGGAGCCCTCACAAAAGGCCGTCCGCATGCTGAATGCCGCGCTCACTGGCCCGTATCCCCCGGGCGATACAAAGAATCCTCCACTGGACTTCAAGCTCGATGTAGAGGAATCCGAGCCAGGTCTAGACGAAATGGTGACTATTCGACAATATCTGGAAGCAGAATCGCCCCCGCCCGTTCCATCGAATTACCCCATTGTCGTCGACTGGTTCGGTGGGCGCGCTACCTGTGGCCCGCAGCTCGACGGTGTTACGCGTATATTGGAGAATCTGCAGAAAAACCGCGATGAAAGCTTCGCAGGAAAACTTAAATCAAGTTGGAAATTCTGGTAGCCTCTTACTCATTTTGTACTACTTACTTTGTAGCATATAACACTGGTCTCTCCGCTCTTTCGCTGTGTGCTTCCTTGGTCTATGCGTCGGATTAAAGACTGGGACGGCACGACTACTTACAAGAGCGGTGAAATCAACTTTCTTATGATTCTGAAGGCTAAAAGAGTAGATTCCAGGGTCGAACAGGAAAAGCTATGCATCATTATCTGTGTATGTTGCGATGAACGCAGAAGTCCCGAACTAACTCACGTAACAAGTTGTGTCTTCCCACAACAACATGGACAGGCGTCCCTTGGATCTCGCAGATCTTCGCCTGATCGCTTTCTTAACACCAAGTGCCCACATCCGCACCACTCTTGGACAATTTCAGTCCCAACGAAGTTCGTTCTGCTTCAGTCCGTCGAACCGTATGTGGTTTGGCTGTTTATTGCACCTCGGAGTCGCAAGCTAGAAACTGGAACCGAACCGGGGTTACCTGCCACATGCCGACTTGTGCCGAACAGAAACAAGGACAAGCGGAGACATCTCGAAATGACAACAGAATCCCTGGCGCACCCCGTGGCTTGAAGGTGAGGGCTTCGCTCCTTAGAACGACCTCTCAGCATGGGGACGGCTTCGCGATAGTTGTGGGTGAGATTGGTGTGTGAGGTTGTGCATGGCATTAGAGCGGACGTTCCAAGAGGACGTCGATGTACCTGCACGTAACGTCACCAGTGCACCTGGACGAGAGCGCCACTGCTCGTCAGGACGGCTGCGTGGATGTCGCCTTTGCTGGTCGTCTGTCTGCGGTAATGAGGATCGCGTCAGTGCACTTAGCGCACGACTCCTCGTCAGGGGGACGGCAGTCTGTGGCCCGTGGGCGGCAAGTACGATAAGCGCAGGTCTGTTCGTGAGGTCAGGAGTCTCTCTACGGGCTGTCGTGGGCGTCGACCGGGACAATTCGGGTTTGAGCCGTGAGAGGCATGTCTTGACACTTGCTTCGAACGATCAGGCCGTTGGCCATTGATCTATACTGTTAAAATCCGGCTCATGGGGTGGTTACCATGGGGTCTGGTAGTCATCCGTCTTCTCGTCATGTAGTGTATGCAGGCGGCGGCATCTTGAGTGCCCACCCAATTGTGACATTACCTGTACGACCGCGAGCGCGTGGCCGGGACGCGTGAGCGCGGAGCCATGACTGTTGCTAAATAGGCGGCAGAAGTGGTCAGCCCCAACTCATACTCATACTCATACTCTCTTTTTCTTAGAAGTTTCTTTCTTTCTTTCTTCCACCATTGTCGGGACATGTTCACCAATTCGTCACCCCAAAACTTGATCTTCTTCAAGTTCAAGTCCTTGCTGATCTGTACTTGGGAATCGACTGTCAAGCTAACCGTCTTCTATGCCGCCGATCCTTAACAACAGATGTCCCTCTTCTATGGCGTCGCTTGAAGATTGAGCGTGCCACAAGTTCGTCTATAAACGTAAATTCTACGTACATTGCTTTTCTGGTATAAAAGGACGCCCTGACGGGCCTGACCCGTCCTGTATCCCAGCTTCCGCAACGATGGCGCTCTTCACGTCTCTCGATGATATTCGTTTCGTCACGACGCCGGCCGAACGCGATACTACGCCTTATCTCAAGGCCGACAACTTGCTCGACTTCCCATTCATTAAAGTATGCCTTCACTTCCTTCTCTTTGGCGCCGGCGAGTCAATAGTTGTTGTCGCAAGAACATCAAAGTATCCATGCAAATCAATGGCACAGAGATCGGTATGGTTGCAGTGCAACATATCGACCCAGACGAGGACCGCAACGGCCCATCAGGAGGCCCTGCTGGGCTTGTCCGAGCGCTCGCCGACTGGTCGGAGGTATGCCATTGCGTTTCTCATCACCCGCTGTCTCGAGGACTCATATCCAGTCCAGGAACTCGGTCGCTTCGGAGCGAAGATTTTTGGGCCTCGCGGCTTCCTGGCTCGCGAGCTTTTGGAAGAGGGCGATTGGGAGGACGAGGCCGCCCATTTGTTTACCACGCCCTTTTTGTACATTCCGGCCATAGTCATAGAGCCGGAATATCGTCGTCGAGGCATCGGGCGACATGCACTCCGTCAACTTCTGTCCCTACCGGGACTCTCTGATGCTATCTGCGCCTTCATATGGGCGGATCCTGCAGACAAAGGCCTTCGGCGGTTCTTCAAAAGGGTATGCTTCCATTATGAAATGAGTCCTTTCCTTGTTGACGTGGATGATCTCTGCAGAGCCGAGTCTCCAGTCTCTCAAACACCGAATACTATGGGTTATCGAAGCTCATCTACACGACAGATTCTGACGCAGATGGTCTGGACTGAGTTGTGAGAACGGCGTGGAGTCCTCCTCGCCTTGTAGTCCATACTTGACTAATCATGCAAAGTGTATCCTGCTCCGTCGATATGTGTAAAAGTAAAGCATTTTTGTTTCTGCCCAATCGAACCGAACAACGAAGGCCATAGACATGGGAGCTCCGGCCAGTCTCTAAAGGTATAAGTAGAATCTCTATGGGCGTACGGTCTAGCAAGTGGGCATACCAGTAACCAAGCCACCTTTAAAGAGCAAGGTATGATGTTGACTGAGTATCGCAGTGTTATAGCCACCATGCAGTGGTCAATCGCAGATCGTCATGCGCCGCACGTATGATGTTTATTGTTACCTCTTGTTGAAGTTATTCTGAGTTCAGTAGACAGCTAGTTGTATGTATCAACGTTATCAGAGGACTACTAGCTATGCTACAATGCTAGCTCAAGCTTTTTCTTCTAGAGATCATTGAAGTCTACTGAAGAGTAGTACGTAGTTATGTTCATGCGACCCAATGATTGCTGTGCTGTCGGTGTCCTGCAGCATCACGAAATTCCGTCATCCAGTGACACTGACAGATCGTCGCGAGATCGTCGGGGCTCGTTTCGAGTAGCACAGCTATGAGACGAACTTGTGGTCTTTTCGGAGAGGCCTCATTCATTGTTTTGCCCATCAGTCAACGATTACATTATGGAAATGAATGGGGCCCTGATTCCTTCGACCTGGTCGGTGCTTAATTAATCTGGGGATGCTGTTCCCTCGGATACATGTGCCTACGTGAGCTGGAGATTGTAGTATCTCCACCATTGAATACAACAGACATGGAATCAACCAGCGCGTAACAGGCAATCCTGACGATCTTCAACGCGTCAGCACGTGGATGAGTGTTTCAGGTTGAAGTGCGACGTCCATCTCCTGAAGCGCTATGAACTCTCGAGTACGACGCTCTTCCAAGGCTCTGCCTCACGGCATTCTGGCTAGAGGTACACGGCATGCTGCAAAGATGCTGCCAGCAACTTCTTCACCGTGTCTGGGGAACGCTTCGACAACGATAATGACGACGACGAACACAGCCTATTCCTCGTGTTTTTCTGGCATATCACCACGCGCTCCTAACATATTCATCGTCCTCGCTAAAGCCCCGGAATTCTTGCTTCCCTCCTTGTCAGAATACAGAATGACACTTCGTTGATATGCCTAGCATTCACATGGCGTCTTATGTCAAGTTTTGGCCAGTATCCACTCCGAGTCGTGTTGGAGACAGCTGGATATCTCTGCATGTTTTCTCTCACGCACGATGTATGTCTGCTGGTTTCCAATATTGTCATACGACACGGCTACAATTGCCGATGCACAACATGTTCCCACCTTTTACTTCGTTGGCTTGGGATTCCAGGTTTTTCTGACAATCTTACAATGCGCAATGATATTAATACAACCAGTAGTGCGCTAAATTTCGATTGTTCAAGCCCGGTGCTTCTTTCCTCCTCTACCTTTACACGTCACTGCCTGGCTGGACCAGTTGCTACACCCTCTATTAATGCTATCCATGACTCACTTCGTGCTCGCTCTGGCTGCTGCGATACTTTTGGCAAACTCTTTGCATGCTGTTCCGGCACCCGACCAGAATCAAAAATCGCCGGATGCAAAGGTGCGGCTTTCATTTACTTGCCTAGGTCCTAACCTCCTCATTCGTGCGTAGGAAGTAACAGCAACCGAACCAATGCGCAAGCCTTCCCTTCCTGGGAACGTCACGTATATTGCTGTAGATACGGATAGTCGAGAGATCGTTGCGTACCTTCACGATGGATCAATGCTGGGTCGCTACCCTCTTGAAGAGGGTCCTGACTCTGTGCTTAATGAACGCGTGTCTCCAAGGTGCGGAGATCTGCCAATTGAGGAGGCTAAGACTCGTGAGGGTTCATCATCATGCCGTGTGGGCATGCTGACACTGCACTTTGTTCAGTTCCTGGCTGGAATGCCATAGAGAAGTATGCAGATGATAATTGGGGAGACGGTTCTCGCAACGTCGTAACCAATCCAGAAAAGGTATGTAACCAATGAGGAGCGAGCTCTATCTATCATCTAATGTTTTCTGATTACAGTACCCCGATTCGGGAGCCCAATTCTGCGTTACGGAACAGGTCGTAGAACTCACCTTCGATAGTGAGTACCTCGTCCAAGTATACGTCGATCACCGAGTTCATTCATTCCTGCATATGTATAGAAGATCCCATTTGCCACGACACGAAAAGTTCACCAAATGGCACCATCACGAATACGACCGGTGAAGTTACGGCGGAGATTGACCAAGGATGGACTACGGGTTCGACACAAACAGTAACCAGTCTGACCTCTCACTGTGCTACGATGATTCTATTCTAAATGTTCTAATGTACAGAATCCGCGACGATCGGGGTCGCCAAGACCTTCAGTTTTTCGGTTGGAGTTCCAGAGGTTGCATCGACCACGCAATCTGTTACCGTCTCCACCGAGTTTACGAACTCGAAGTCTACCGCGTGAGCGCTGTTCCTCCCCCTCTCTACAAGATTCGTTGACTGTATTGAAGCTTTGAGGTCCAATACCAGGATACGACGAAGACTATGGTCAAGATCGCAACACAGGACGGAAAGCAGTGTCAGGTGTCGGTCAGTTCAGATATATATCCTTGCGTACTCTGATCCCCCCTGATTCGAGCTCAATTCACTAGCTTTCAACTACATCCTGCGATATGCAAGCTACTGGCAAAATCCAGATATATGCCACCGGTTGGATATGGTTCAATTATAACGACAAAACAAAGGGCCATTATAAGTGTAAGTCCCGCCTTTCCTTCGTTGCGACGACTCCCGGCATGTGCTCATGACCGGTCTTTCTCGCAGGGGCTGTCAGTATAGATGCGGTGCTTAGTGAGAATGACCGCTCGAGCTGGACCGAGTTTAAAGGCTCCATGTCGTCCGAGGCGAAATCAGTCTTTCAAGGAGGGTGTGATTCGTGAAAAGTAGCAGCCGTAGCAGTGGATCAACGTGCCGCAATGGTGCCTGTATGCCACAGTAGTACTTGATATGCCATATTAGATGCTTGCGACTCTGGGGGAGAGGAGAGGTTACGATATCCGCCTCCGCCAAAGTGCCTCGACGGCGGGACCCAATAAGGTAAGTAATCGTGCTTCTATCTCGTCCGCTTATTCTCCGCAACTCTCCTGTCTTTCTGAAAATCTCCAAATCCTCGACGCCAGCCTTATCCTACTATAATGCCACCCTTTACTTCTACTGGAGTTACGCGACCTTGACACGTTGTCGTCATGTGAGCGTTCCTCCGTACGCGCCCGCCCAATTTCTCCTTTTCACTTACCCTATGCATCTCTCCGACGATCACGGTCAAGTTCCAAGGAAGCCGTATCCAAGCCGTGTCCATGAAGTGGGGCCGATTTTGATTGAATCAGGATAGGGACAGCTTTCTCGACCACTCCCAATGTCCCTTCCTCATTTTATCGATGCGGAATATGATATAGTCTTCGCTGGGGGAGGAACAGCAGCCTGCGTGACTGCCAGCCGACTGGCTGAGGCAGGGCCTGACCTTCGCATCCTGGTTCTCGAAAGCGGTCCAACGACGAAAGACAAGCTGGAGCATATCCAACCAGGTCGGTATCTCTCCCATCTGGCACCTACGAGTCAGACCGCGCAGTTTTACACTTCTCCACCATCGGAGCATCTCGCGGGGAGGTCTGTAGTCGTAGCCTCCGGTCGTTGCATCGGGGGCGGATCGTCTATTAATTTTGCGCTGTACAATCGCCCTGCCGCCTCTGATTTCGACGCATGGGAAACCGAGTTTGGCAATCCTGGGTGGTCAGCGAAGGATCTCATTCCGCTCTTGCAGAAGGTTTTCATGCACGTTCCCTTTTTGTGAGGATCTGACTTTTCTTGACAGGCGGAGACGTACGAGATTGACACGAGAAAGCCGACACACGGACGCGAAGGGCCTTTGAAGGTATCTTACGGCGGACCAGGTTCCATACTGGGAATCAGCAAGCAGATTCTGGACATTGGCCCGAAGCTTGAGAAGGATCGCCCGTTTCATGACGAAGGCAATGGATTTGGTACGGAATCCGTCAATGTTTTCTACGTTTGTTATTCAAGTAAAAGTTTTGGTCTATCGCTGACGTCGCACGTAGCTGATGCCCAAGTGGATATCAAGTGACGGTCGCCGTTCAGACGTGGCTGTAGGTGCTTCTATTGACGTGATCTACACATTGACGAATATATCTCTAGCACCACTACGTTTACTACAAGGGTCTCAAAATCTCTCCGTTCTGGATGGATGTCTTGTCAATCGCATCATCATCGAGTACGCCGTCCTTCCATTACCTATTTCCGCTACGTGACTGAGTAGCTGTGATCAGGGATGGAGTTGCCACCGGCGTAGAATATTGCTTCGACAGACGAGTTTATCCCTCCTCCCCGCAGAACCTCCGGACAGTCCGGGGTAAGAAATTGGTCGTCGTCTCCGCTGGGGCGATGGGATCTCCACTCATTCTGGAGCGGTCCGGAATCGGTTCAAAGGATCGCTTGGAGCAGGCCGGCATCCCGGTTGTCGTCGACCTTCCTGGAGTCGGCAGCGATTATCAAGGTCTGTCGTATATGCCCGGTAGAAACGACGTTGTTCAATCAAGGATTTAGACCATTCGTTCTACATACTGCCGTTCATCGCCGACCCAGCTGAAGCTACATTTGAAGCAATGTCGCAGCCGGAGGAATGGATTAAGTCGCAGCAACAATGGGAAAAGGATGGTGGAGGGCGCCTAGGCGGAAAGTACGATTCCTTGACAGTGCTTGCTCTCCTTGATCACTCATGAACCCCAAATTCAGCGGGGTAGATGGAGTGATCAAAATGCGACCTCTGCCACATGAGATCGAAGAATTAGGCCCAGAACTTGCCGCGCATTTTAATGAGGTATATGCCGACAAGCCTGATAAGCCATTGTTCTGGCTCTGCGCTTCAGCAAGGTAAGGGTTTACTTCATGCTTCCTGACTATCTTCTCATTGTGCCTGCAGTCTCCGGCTCTGTATCTTCTTGGTGGGCTTGCATCAGGGTATTTTGTACTTGGGCTAAGCATTCCAAGGGCTATCCAGAATCAAGAGGAAGTCTCCATATAGCATCAGCAGATCCATATGCTGCACCCGACTTTGATTCAGGATTCCTGACAAAGTAACGTCTGTTCTGTATCCCGTTCGTTCTCCGTCTTATGTAGTTCTTAGGTCAGTCGACATTGCTGCTCTTTCGCTGGGGTTACAAGAAGGGCCGTGAGATCATGCGACGCCTCCCAGCCTTCCGTGGCGCTGTCGACTCTCTTCACCCACAATTCGCACCGGATAGTTTGGCAGCCGTGAAAGAGACGTTGCCAGTTCCGCTGGATGCACCGAAAATCACGTATTCTGCGGCTGACGATGATGCGATCGACCAGAACATCAGGGAACGCAGTATGTTGTCTTGTGCTCAACGTCAGAGATATGCTCACTTTCGTTATAGTGCAGACAACATGGCATTCGGTATGTTTCCTCGACTTTGTCCTCTTTACTTGTTCAAGCAACCTTGGCAGTTGGGTACTTGCGCGATGAAGCCTCTGTCAGAGGGAGGCGTGGTTGACAGCCAGTTGAATGTCTACGGAGTGAAGTGTTTGAAGATCGTCGATTTGTCAATTGCTCCGTCCAATGTGAATTCGGTAAAAGTACTCATTCAAGCCGTCTGGCCACATACTTACATCCGCATTTGTAGAACACGGCTTCAGCAGCAATTGCCATCGGAGAGAAGGCCGCATTGATCATCGCCAATGAACTTGGCATCGCTGTTGTTTAACTGCTGAATACATTATTCAAGTGTATAGTCAACTACAAGTCGTAGCGTGTAACTACTATTGTCTGTGTGTCATTATAGAAGTAGAGTCGTGAAGGGGAAAGGAGAAAATGAAAACCCTCAGGCCGCATCGGAGTGAGCTGCGAAGGAAGCATTACCGGTCTGAGCCTTGTACATCTTCGCGTACTCGCCGTCCATGCCCAGAAGTTCGGCGTGAGTACCACGCTCCACAATTCGACCCCCTTCTATACGCCTATGACAGTGGTGAGTACCTAATTCTCACCAGAAGAAGAAAAGGAACTTACAAGATGAGGTTCGCACGGTGTACAAGCGGCACGAGCGTGTGAGTCACTGCGATCATCGTGTTTCCGGAGTCTACAAAGTCGACAAGAGCCTTGGAAACACGTTCCGCAGCGAGTGGGTCCAATGCAGATAGTCCTTCGTCAACGAGCATTAGTCCACACGATTCCTTCGAAGCAAGTACTTTGGTAAACATGCGAGTCCTAGGAATTGAGTGAGCGGTCAGATCAATCTCTGTGTCAGGACGGATACTTACAAGAGTAGCCGTTGAAGTTCACCGCCAGAGATCTTCGTCGGCATCCGGATACGCTGCTCGCGATCGCGTTCCTCCGACACGGCTGCGGTAATCGGGGCGCTGGAGAAACATGTGTTGAACCCAGTCGAGAAGGTCTCTGGGGTATAAAGCGAATCCAGACCGTGCTCCAAGTCTTCGATATATTTCGAAGATCCAGCCAAGTGACACGCTTCGGCAAGGACATCGTCCTCGTCCCCAGGGGCACCAATTAGGAAGTTATCGCGGTAGGAGAGAGGATAGAGATCGTCCGTCTGAGACAGGATAGCCATAGCCTTTCTTAGGTACGTCAAGTCGATTTCTTTGATGTTGGTGCCGTCGATGAGGACGCTTCCGCTGCTGCAGTCCATCAAGCGAGCGATGAGGTTCAATAAGGTTGTCTTGCCGCATCCGTTATCGCCAATGATTACGACGAGGTCGCCGGGAGAGACGTCGAAGGATACTCCAATGAGAACATCGTTGCCGTTGCCATATCCAAACGAAACGTCCCTGTGGGAAGTGCACGTTATCAAACTCCGTAAGTAACATGGCGCAATGTTGGGACTAACCTGAAAGAAACACTGAATCCACCCTTCGACTCGAGATCCTTTACTTGCCCGTCTTCCATCGCGGGAGACATTTCCAGCGCGTCATAGAATCTCTTTGCCGTCTGAAGGAGCATGTTAAGAGGTTGGGCTCGCCCAATCTGTTGCATGAAAACGATGTCTTGCTTGATGCTGGAGTATGAGAGTTGCATAAGCGCCAGAGACGCGAGGAGGGTAGCGTCTATCGGCAATAGATAACTGATGATGGTCCCGTAGAGGATCTTCTTGAAGATGAGCAGCGCAGTTGGATCAGACAGAGCGTACTCACTGGACAGTAGTCGATAAGAAGTCGGACGAAGTCCCAGGTCCAGGAAGGAGGCGGACTCATAGCTAGTGTCTGTTCGTTCCACCTGAAAGCGCCGACTTCCTCAAACTCTTGCGCGTAATCTGGGAAACGAAGTCGTGAATGTATACTGAATGTGTTGGAGGTAACGAACCTTTGGAGAGCTTCTCCTGTCCGCCCGTCTTAATCAACGACTCTCGATAAACGGAAGGATAGAAGATCATTTGATGTAGTCCGCGCAACCGAGTGTAGTGTTTATCGTTCGTCCAGAAGACATAGCCTACTAGAGATCAGTGAAGTGTGATAAGGAAATTGACCGAGTGCGCACCTGCGTCTCCAAAGCGTGACGAAGGTATGAACGTTGACATGACGGGCAACACGTATCCGAGGGTGAGGACTGTCCATATTGGAATGGATCCGTAGAGATAGAGAAGCGCGACTTGAACACATAGTTGTAGAACGATACCGATGAACGTTCGGAGGTGTAGTATGATGCCGGATAGGGCCTCCCATCCTTGACTCTTGGGTACCATGTGGAGTTCATCTGGTCCAGGGAGGGAAGTAGGACCTAGAAGGACATTAAACAGGATACATGGATGTAGGCAGAAGACTGACCAAGGGACGTCTTGAGGTCAAGGGCAAGGCCGACTGTATGACAGCATGATGATGAGGACAAAGAGGGCCACACAGCAGGCTGACGCATACCTTCGGCGAACTTCGGAAAGAAGTGCAACTTGAACGTCGAGTCGATAATGATACCTTGCTCCTCGCTGTGACAATGATCAGTCAATGACAACAAGTACAAGGGGACGACGGACATGATCCTCGAGGCTACGGAGGACACGGCACCTGTTGTCAGACAGACAATAACAGCAGTTCTGAGCGTGGCGAGCAAGGCTTCACCGGGGCGCAGTGCCCATCGCCCCCACGATTCCACCTTCAGGCGTTTCAGAAGCGACACGGAGTAAGAAGAGATAGACGTACGATCCCAAAGCCAGCGGTGTACACGACCAGAGATATAAAGCCGGGACCATACAAAGCCACACCGATGCTGTCAAGTATTGGAGAACGGGCACGGTGGCGATGATCAACGCGTCGTAGAGCAGGAGGCAGCGTAGAATCCATGGTCGCGAAGATCTGCGATGCCAATCGAAAGGCTGTTGAACGACCACGGTACCGGCGGCTCGTACGCCACATGAAAAACCCAAGCTTCTCTCGCTTGACGCGCGAGGCATTGGGAGCCTGGTTGTAGGAGAGTCCATGAACGAAGTGGAGATGTTTCTGAGGAGATAGTGGTGGTGGTGGTTTGGGGGAAGGCTGTCGTGCCAGAGGAAGTGACAATCGTGACAATGCTTTTATAGCGGACCGGGTTGGGCGGTCACCCTTGAGTCATAACAAGAGCAATTCACGCTCTCATAGCGATGGAAATCCTGTGCAGTTAGGCGGGGGGTGAGAACAACGAGATCTACGTTAGTCGCGTAGAAAACAATATAAAGAGCGGGCTTTCCAGGGCTGCAGATGGTTGTTAGGAGCGTCGGGTAAGAAAACAATAGATGTACTTCGGAGGATGTCTCCATCCCAAAAAAGACAAGAGAACAAGGGCCGGGAGGGCCTCCCTCCGAACAAAAAGATCAGCGCCTTTTCCTATTCTTACATTCTCGATGTCCTGCTTCACATGCGTGATCCACACATAAATGTGAGAACACGTATATACCAACAAAGTGGGCAGTGTAAACGCGTGGATTCCGAACGCCAGTGTGCCAAACACGATCAATAGAAATTGAGGCGCCGAACTTGGGGAAATGAATTGGCGTCCTGCTCCAGATAGAAGGAGGAAAGTTTTGTGTGCACAGAGGCTCAAGCTATGTTCCCTAGAGGCAGCTATCTTTATCGTTAGGTATTGTCTGTTCTGCCCGAACTGGAAGAAATTGAGGGTTGGAAAGAAAAAGCTCACATAGCACTGGAGAGATGGAAGCCGGAAAGGATGGTACACTGCCCTGGGCAGGTACATTTCACGGCTTCCTGAATGCTTAGGAAGGAATGCAACGCGCTTAGGGTTTGTTGTTTTCAAAATGGTAGAAGGACATGAGGGCTCGGCGATGGCCGAGGTTACCCTGGACCAAAGGCATTCAATTTCATGCATCACATTAATTGTGGGTCCGACTTGAGGCCATTGTCAATTCATGGGGATCCAGTCAATTTGCTGTTACACACTGCGCGCAATGCTCTCTGCCTATTTTCTTGACTTTGATCCTTCAAATTAGATCATCTTAAGCTACTATGAGTTAAACTTAGACGTTGAATAGGTTTGACGACAGATCTATACACCAGGGCGCCACTTTAACACCTCAACGGCCGTGGCATTTCAGCGCTATCTAACATGGTCGCATGACATCTCTACGTCGTCGGAAAGAAGTAGTTTTGAAAATCGTGAAGAGGAGTTTGAATCCTTCACATGTCAAGGATTCTGATTTGGTACTGGTCGACGTGGAACACGACCTTTACACTCCTCCCGCAGCTGCTTGGGTACGCGCATCCCCACAGTTCGTGATACTGGCAAGAGGTTTCTGACCCACATTCCTGAATAACGTTTGCAGGCTACGACGACACTTGAGGGACACCTTCGGGTTATCACATCACAGGAGATATCTCGGAGGATACTTACAAGGATATGTAAACGTCTGTATTCCAAGATATACAGATAATTGCAGCTGCAGTCTATCTGAAAAAGGAAAATGTGGCGCACTTGCCTTTTTTGGAGCGCAGGTTTGACGCGTTGCATTGAGAAGCGCGTAGGCAGGAGCACGTTGACCATTAACTACCATGACCCCACGACTTCACCGCTGCCGCCATCGCTGCCGCCTGTGCCGCTGGCAGTATCGCAGGGCGACTGAACGCCAGGGTCGTCCGACGGGCGCACAACGGCAGGAAAGAGGGCGCGTCCAGTCCAGCTCGTCGGCCACTCCCATTCAGGTCATCGTCTTCGTCACGGCAGGCTAGATCGTTGATATCGCCGTAGATCATCTCTGGGAGTCATGGATAACGCCACATCGCCGGGGGAATCAAGCGCGACGATATACGCGATGCGCCGATAATGCGATCTCCGTACGACGAGGCTAGTAAACATATGCAAGGGCTCGCGGGGAAAGGGAGTACTTATTCACTGCAGCGTAAGCGGCTAGTGCTCCCAGGTGCTCCCTCCGCCCCCGTCGACATCAGCATTGGCCTCGCTCACCGCGGAATGGTACTAGATAGCGCGATCATAGTGGCGATTGGCGGTCAAGCTGCTCTCCCGACCTCACCTAGATTCCGTTGCCACAACGGAAGGGAGTACAAACCCCATCGTCTATTCCAGAGAAACGTGCTGCCACGTCGCTTCTTTGCGTTGCCAAGTGGCCAGACTTGGTACATCAATTTTGGCCATCGCGGGCAACGAAAGAGACGAAAAGGTGTATCTTCGAGGCAGAAGTGTTTGGGCGAGTATGATTGACATTGGTTGCCGTTGATCGAAAGCACCACGCGATGCCCACGTGGTCATGGTGGTATGCATGATTCGACATTTGCAGAAGTCGACCACAACGTTGATGTTGACCTGCTGAAACGCCAGCGAATCCTCCCGTCTCCCTTTCATTTTGGCAACCCCCCTGAAATCATTAATATCGGCTAGGCGCAGGGACCCAGGATGCCGTCCTTCTTGTCCAAAGTTTTTGGACGTAAAAAGCAGGACGACAAGGAGCTCTCGCCGGGAAGCCGCACGTCTGCAGCGTCTCTTCTCGAAGGAAAGTTTGAGGCCGTGTCACCGACGGTGTCAGAGTCTGCTGAGAAGCACCTAGCACAGCCAGAAAAGGGGAGCGGGGAAATGGCGGATTTTTGCAAAGAATCAAACCGACGACGACGGTGGCCCCAGAACCGGCACGCGGCTACGAGCCACCACCGCATCTGACGCTCAGCCTCGCCTTTGGCACAGGAAAGGTCGAGCGGCCTCTTGGATCCGTCTTTGCATATCCCGATGGCCAGATCACCCTCGACGACAAGGCGATTGGGGAGCGGAGGCTGACACCGAGCGAGACTCTCGTTTTGGTCAAGGCGTGCTCGCAGGCCATCGTCGCAAGAGGTACGTACTCGCTATCCCCCAACACCACAGCTCATATTTTTTTGACAGGTCTTGAAACGCCCGGTGTCATGCACCCACACTGGTACTCTGCCGACCCACTCGTTCAGCGACGCCTCATATCCCTCTTCATCCGGTCCTTGGCTCCCACAGCCTCATCCACGCTCCCTCAATTCGATTCCGAAATCGTATCCACGCGTTCTCCCACGATGTCGCCGCCGTACTCCGTTGGGGTATGCGCCATCTCCAATTCGATCCCTCGATCAGTCGTGGTACCAGACTTTCTTTGCCGCAGAACAGAGCGCAGGGTATCCCCAAACGCCTTTTCTCAACACCTCGTTCCTTTACTTCCATCCACCCACGTCGAACTTCTTACTGCTGCCATAGATCTCTTTAGCTCGCTTGCTGCACACGCAGAAGCTAACAGTATATCTGGGAGCAAAGTATCTAAATTTCTCGGTTTATGGCTCCTCGAAGCAAAGCGCGCAGAAGAAACGGACACTTGGCCCGTCTTTTACGATCGATGGGAACAGGCTGGCCGCAAGATGGAGCACTTATTCCTGTCAAATATAAGGTTCGCAGCATTTATTTCCCTTTTCGTTCGTCTTTTAACATTATTTAGACAGGAAACGCTCGCCCACCCAATGCCAAAGCGCTTGACGGAACTAGTTAAAAACTATCCTTATGGCCAGAACCCACGGACGGACTCCTTCCGCGTCCACGCTTCTCGACGCGCCAGTATACGGCCCTGTATGTCCGCCTGGACACCGAGCTATCGTCTTCCAGGCCTACACCACCCTCTACGTCTAATATCAGACGCGTTGTTGGCGGATGACGCGTCAGAGTCGAGTTTAGCGTCGCTGTGGGCCAAGATTAAGTCCGCTGCTCAGGGTTCGGCCGATGATGCCCTCTCTAGCCCCGCAAGCCGCGTGTTTTCCGACGAGACTCTTAGGTTCCTTTCACTTGGTCTTTCCGAGGTCGCTGGCGCTACGACACCTTCATTGACTCTTGTTCTTCCTGAAAAGTCGTCTCCGCCGATTTCTCGCCAGGAGACAGAGACTTCGCTTGCACCATCTGTACCCCCGCCCTCAAATGGAAGCTCGAATAGCATTGGGATTGACTGGACACAGTTCTCGACAGTGGATTCTTGGAGACGACGCCGCTGGGCTCGCACCTTGCCAAGACGCTGATGGACTCGGATATTGAGAAGACGACCCCACAGCTGCCGCGGAAGCCGAGCAAGAGTCCAAGAGTGCGCCGTCGAGGAAGAGTGTGGATACTCTACCGCCCATTATCGTTCCCTCATCTTCTACCTCTGCGCTATCCCCACCGCCCGAGGAGAAGAAATCCAAGATTACCGATTTGACGCAGATAGAGGTGGATGAGGCCTTCATCGACTTTTGGAACGACGCACTTGTTGATCCGGTGGCAAAGGGGTGGCCTGCGTTTGTGGTAGGTAAGCTTAAGCTTTCGCTTGAGCAGGAGTCAGTGCTGGAGGGGGGTAAGAAGGTGGAGTGGGTGGTAATCGAACAGACGTTTAGTCGTCCTCCTCCGCCTCCTGCTACTGCTACTTCAGAATCCGCGACAACTGTTGCGAGCTCTACTACAGAGCGGCGCGCCCGACCTACATCTCCCAGGCCTTCGTTGAAGAGCATGACGAATTCTTCCAAGAAGAGGTTTAGTTTCTGGACTGGCTCGAGGAGGGGCTCGACCAGCAATGTGCGAGCAAGCGAGATGGGTGAGAGTGTGGATGAGGGACGGGAGGCTGCAGAGAGCATGGATGTACCCGCCAGTCCGGTGAAGAAGGAGAGCAAGAAGGATAAGCGGAAGAGCGTGCCTCCGCCGGTTTTGGAGGAGGCTGAGGAGACCAAGGAGGACAGTGGGAAGACGGCGGTGGCGGCAGTGCTGCGATTGCTGGTGTAGCCGCTGCCGCGGGTGCTGCTGCTGTCGTTGCTACGACGAGTGCCGAAGCAGAGGATAAACCTGTTCCTGCGAAGCCAGAGGTTATTTCGCCCGCCCCAGAGGAAAGGAGTGCCCCAGTGGAAGAACCAGTTAAAGAGGCGGATGTTCCTGTCGTCGCGGCGACTGTTCCTGCTGAGGTTTCGCCTGAGATGACGCCTGTCGTCGAGGAGCCTGTGCCCGCCTCGAAGGAGACTACCGCCGAACCTGTCGTCGAGAGTGCTGTCCCCGAGCCTGTCGTAGAGAGCGTTGCTCCTGAGACTGTGGTGGAGAGTGCTATACCCGAGCCTGCGGTGGAGGAGCCTTCTTCGCCTGAACCTGTTGTCGAGGCGCCTGTCATTGAGGAGCAGTCTGTTCCAGTTACCGTTGACGACGTTCCCACTCCAGCACCTGTTGATGACATTCCTGCTTCTGCGCCTATTGTCGATGACCCCGCTCCAGCAGTTGTTGACGAACCTGTGGTCGAAGAGTCTGCGCCTGTCGCAGTGGTTGAGACCCTTTCTGATGAAGTCGAGCCTGCAATCGTAGAGGAAATTGTCGATGCGCCCGTTGTGCTCGCCACAGAACCGACTGCCCCGTCCGTCGCTGAAGAATCGGAGGTCATTCCGGCTATACCAGCAGAGATGGAGACACCGATTGTCGAGGAGGCTCCAGTTGTTGAGGAATCTCCAGTTGTCGACGAGGCGCCGGTCGTTGAGGAGGCCCCGGTTGTTGAGGAGGCCCCAGTTGTTGTCGATGAGACGCCGATTGTTGAGCAGGCGTCAGTTGTTGACGAAGCGGTAGATGAACCTTCGATTCTCGCTGAGGAACCGTTGAGGAGGTAGTCGCCCCAGTCGCTACCGCTGAGGATGTCGTCGCACCGGTCGCGGAGCCAAGTTGTCGAACCTGCTGAAGCGCCTGAGGAACCGATCCAAGTCGCCAGCCACCGTCGTTCCAGTCGCAGAGGAGGAAGCTCCCGTTGCCGCCCCAGCCGTCGAGCCCTCGGTTCCGGACGAAGCTGCAGCTGCGCCTGAGGAGGCAGTTGAGGAACCGGCTGTGGAGGAACCTATCCCTGCTGATGAAACCACTTCTCTCCCAGAGGATACCGTTCCGACCGGAGTCGTTCCCGCCCCAGTTGACGACGCCGCTCCAGAAGCCGTTCTAGTCGAGGAGGCTGCTGCCGAAACGAGCGCAGATGTTGAAGATGCTCCAGTTGATGACGTCCCTCCGTCGTAGAGCAGGCAGTGAGGCTCCATTGTTCGCTCAGGAATCAGTTGCAGACGAGGAGGTTGTGCTGAAAAGGAAGTAGAACATGCCGCTGAGGCCGAGGCCGTTCCAGAAGTTCCTTCGTCAGCGAGCAAACCTGCCACAAGACGAAGTGTCGAAGGTATGCTCTTGGGTCTATCGTCCAACTTCATCTGTTCTAACGCTTTATTAAAGCTCAGGCTGAACCCATAGTTGAGGAGACTACTCCTGAAGAGCCTCAAGGTATGCTCCTACATATATGATCCATTTAGGTTCTGATGTGCTTTGTGCCAGCTCTGAACTACTGGAGGACACTCCTGTAACTGCCGATAAACGTGGTACATTCGCTTTCGTAAATGAAGGTCCGCAATCTGACGTTGTGATTTAGCTGACTCTCCAGTGATCGAGGATGGTGCTGATGAAGCGTCCGCTGTTCCAGGTATGTGTACAATGGCTTATACTCTCTTGTACTAATGCTTATATGAAGAAGATAATTCTCCAGCGCCCATCCAAGAGGAAGTTTCGCCGTCCGACCGAGTCGAAGCACCACCGTGGAGGAGGCCGAGCTACCGAGCCCATAGCGCCTGCAGATTCCGCTGACATTTCGGAAGAGCCAATCGAGGAGGTAGCTGCTGACGAACCTTTCGCCTCCAACCTGTGGATGCCGTCGCAGATGTTGTCGCAGAGGTCCCTCCGGTCCACGAAGACCCCGTTGCAGACGTCTCGGCGCCTATTTCTGAAGAATCTGGGTTGAGGTTCTTGATCCAGTCGAGGAGCATCCGTTATCGCCAGCGACTGTCGAAGAGGCTGAGGAAGAGGTTTCTGCACCTGTCGCAGAGGTCGTGGAGTCACCCTCAGAGGAACAGGTTGCGCCGCCTACCGACGACGTCATTGAAGCCGCGCCGCCTGTCGAAGAGCCCGCTGCTACGCCTGCTACTGTCGATGAAGTGGAAGAGGTCGCTCCTGCGCCAGCTGTTCTTGACGAAGTTGAAGAAGTTGCGCCTACAGAGGAAGAAGCTCCAGCCTTGGATCATGTTCCAACGTCCGTTGAGGAGCCAACTCATGTCGAGGACGAGAAGGTCGCTGATACTTCTGCACCTGTCGAGGACGTCGCTGTAATCTCTGGGGACGCACCAGAGCCCATCGTTGATGCCTATGAGGATGCTGCGCCTCTCGAGGAGCCAGTGCAGACCCCGGTGCCCATCGAAGAGACTGTCGAACCTTCCCCGAGCCAGAAGCGGATGCGGCCGTGACACTATCACCAGTGCCCGTTGTTGAAACCGACTCGGAATTGCCGCTGGTTGAAAAGGAAGACGAGAAAGAGGATACGGAGGATTTGTCGCTGGCTGATACGCCTGGACCCCAAATAGCACTCGATGCGGCTGCAGATGAGGAACCTAAGATTCCGCCTGGTTTGGCCGAGACGTCTGCCAATGGTAGGTATCCATTATACTTTTCCTACTCTCATCGTCTCACCTAAGGTTCTTTAGGCAATGGGAAAGACGTCTCGCACGATGATGATTAATTGATACCTTCATGTGATGACCATTTTCTTAATTTCTGTCAAGCTCTACGTTCTACACAATCTACTTACTACCATAGTGGACGGACTCGTTTCCATTTGTGACTGCATTATTATTTCCCGACGCTAGTTATCATGCTATTCTCTGCTTTTTGGTATAATTCTCCCGAGTATTACTTTGTGATTAGTGTTCTGTTTGTGAGCTTTACGATAAGTAAAGAATGTTAATATACATTCTTTGTTTGACTCCTACGACAAGGCTGGGCACCTAAATGAATAAATGGTACCCAAGACAGAAAGACGTCTTGCCGACCTGTTCTCGAGATTTCGAACAGCTAACGTGCCTCGAGCGCGATTCCTGAAGCCAACCGTAGAAGTCGTCTGCAACGGTGCACATCCATTATAGCAAACGACGCTGCGATGACCAGCCATAGCAGCGAGATGTACAGACTCTAATGGAAGCATATCCAGTCGCTGTCTGGCCTGCAGAAAGGAATGCAAGTTCCCGAGGAAGGTTCAAGGCTCGATATCAGATAGCCTTACGCGACTAAGCGCGCTCTCGGTGGTACTGTCCGGATTCTGGATGCCATGGTGTACCCAATTGGCGTCCTTGAGCTGTTCGATGACGTCATGGGCCGTAGCCTGTTGGCCTTGAAATGAAGTGACGGCGAAGTCAGAAGATATATGCGCCACCTCGAGTATTGTGATTTGTCCCTTGGCGGATGCAGAGGCTATGTCCAGAACCTTGATCTTCGCGGTAGGATTCTGATTC